>JADDOH010001229.1:0-134950 GCA_016648135.1 Agrypnia vestita
TCACGCTTACAATCGCGATATCAAAACACACAATTAAATTCTCGTACTAGTTGAAACAAGTTCAGACAGCATCCGCGACACCGTCCACGCACAGCTCCCTCGCATACAGGCCGACAGTAAAATAACCAACCGCAATAGAAAACACAAATTTGTTCCCCAGCCGAAGACCGGCCGTATCCAAATTAACCATCCCTATACAACATGTACAATTCGAAATACGTTTCATAAGAATTTGTTAGGAACAAATTGTGTTTAGAACGGCTGCCCAATGACGCAATAAAAACATGTAACGAGTTCAGATAAACCACACAATCATGTTTTAATAAAACAAATATAAAATCCAGATGCATTCTTAAAATATATTACTTGTGGGGAATTCCTCGTACGATTTGAATTTATATCACACTGTCAATCGTGATATCAAAACCCCATAAATACTCCGATCCCAATTATTTCCAAACAATACAAATCATATAGAAATCCGTGTATTCAATCGCCAGTATAGATAACAAGCATTCTTTAGCATAAGAATACATCCGCCCTGAAGAACCTCTCGCACATTCCGAACCTCGCGACATTGGATATACATAATTATACTGAATTTTAAAACCCACGAACGAACACGAAACCCCCTTCGTCAGTAAAGTATTCCATTTTAAAGCCTTTATATCTTTGGTAATATATGAATATCGAATTTAAATGATTTTACATATGAACAGCGACAGAATTATATTTTTCATAAGCGTTATGCAATAATTCACAGTCGCCACATTACGATTTCTTGTACATTAAATCCGAAGCGCGTATAGTAATAATTATCACTAGGCCCAAAATACGTAACAAAGCAATCCACAACATATCTCAATAATTGTTACGATCCAGAAAGTTCTAAATTGAATACACGAAAAAGGCAATAGAAATAAATAATATTGAAAATGCTTAGCTGTTCACTGTTCCAATTCTCTTTGAATTATTATCAACCTCTGGCTTTTCCTCGACCCAGCCAAATTATCTTCCTTACTGACCCTCCTCGACAAAGCCTCCGCCGACCTTCAAGCTGAAAACTCAAGTGCCGCTTTCTAATTTGTAACGCCTAACAATAGTCCCTATCTCGCGCCATCTTTGATTCCAACTCGCGTGTAAAAGTCAAAGTCTAACTCTAAGGACGCGTTTCATTGGTCAGATTCGGTGCTAACGCCCGCGTCTGTGATTGGACATCTCGTTAAACAAAATAACATAAAGCCTGCTTTACACGCCCGCGTGCAGAGATAATAAAGCTCGTCCGCATCTACCTATCCGGCAAATATTTAATTATAGAGTATTTAACGGTTTGTGAAGCTTCTCTTTATTATAAACTTTAGCAGATAGATATTTTCGTATAATTTTTCAGCAATGTCTATTTGAATAGGCCAATATCGTTACAAGCCTTTCTCTATTTAGATGTTTTCCGGATTCGAAGTCGGGAGAATTGGAGATTGAATCCGCATTCGACATACTAGGAAAAAGCTTTAGGTACAATTTCTCAGTTGTGAACGTTGTTATCTTTAGCCTAGTGTATTTCACGAGTCGGGGAATAAATCATTATCGGCGGAGATTGGGAAAGAAAATATTTATTTCCTAATCCCTATCCACGTGCGGTGGTGGCGATTCCGTCCGCCATCGCACAATTACCTTCTTGGCATAAAACCGAATAAATAACAGATTGTTAGTTAACTTAGTAAAAACCACTATCAGATTTTAGGTCTACCGGTTTCGAGACGTACCCGTCTCTTCGTCAGGACCAACACTACACTACTGTATTCAAAACACTATACACCCCAACCTAGTATTGTTAAACTTTCACCAATATTGATCACATGCGTGTTAATTTTGTCAGAGACAAGCATGCACTGCTAGCCTACAGATCATTCAGGAATCTAACGAAAGAGAGTGAGAGGGGGCGGTGTCTAAAGTGGGTTTTACCCCATCTTTTGTGAACGTTAAATTAAACAAAGGGATATATGTAAAATTAATTTGGTTATTAATTAGAGGTGCTCTATTATTCACCGCCTCCCTAATGTAAAAAAATCTAAATTATTCAATTTTAAACCTTTATTATATTAGTATTTAATATTTTCACCCCTATTTTTGAGTCAAATTTATGATTATTTTCTATGAGATGGTTGGAAAATTCGGAAAAATTGTTGTTATTGTGACACCTCGTATGTTCTTTGATTCTAGTATTAAAATTACGATATATCCTTCCAATATAATGTGCTGGACACGAGCTACGTGTTAACTGGTAGATTCCTGAGTTGTCCATTTTTATCTTTATTGTTAATAAGTATTTTTCCTTTGTTATTGTTAGTACAGAAAGCTGGTTTAATATTTATAGACAAAGCCATGGATACAGTATTAGTTAACCATATAAAATTATAATTTGCTACTTATAACTTATATTGTTTAATGTATGTTCTTTTTAATTTTATGATATATTTTTATGTAAAAGCTCGTTACCTATATTTTTAATTTTTATACTCATGTTTTGGTGCTATTCCTGATACTTTTCATATTTTGCTACTTATAACTAATATTGTTTAATGTATGTTCTTTTTAATTTTATGTTATATTTTTTATGTAAAAGCCTATACACATTGCTGCTCTTTACTTTATATTTTTAATTTTTATACTCATGTTTTGGTGCTATTCCTGATACTTCATATTTTGCTACTTATAACTTATATTGTTTAATGTATATTCATTTTAATTTTATATTAAATTGTTTATGTAAAAGCCTATACACATTGCTGCTCTTTACTTTATATCTTTAACTTTAATACTCATGTTTTGGTGCTACACAGATATTGTTTAATGTATGTGCTTTTTGAAATTTATTTTATATTCTTTATGTAAAAGCCTAATGGGCGTAAACAAATAAAATAAATAAATAAATAAAAATAAAATAAGGTTAATTTGTAAACATATATACAGGATTCTTAGCTAGTATAGTTTTATTCTTCTATTTTGCGATTATATTCCAATAATATTCCCGTCCTGCGACAGTGCAGTATAAAAAGACATCAATGACATTTAGGATCTCGTTGATTATAGGAAACGCAATAAATATTTTGACCACCCTGTGCGTAGAAATATCTCCAAATAAATCTCTCGAGACGGTCAACGCTTAGAAAAAAGCACTTTTCGCCCGAACCGCTACGCTGCCCGTTCCATTTGTTGCGGGTACATAAATATATCGATACCGAGATTGGCAGGCCGTCAATTATTTCAAGAGGGTGATTATTTTTACGGTGTCGTTCCAGTTTCGGTTCCAGGTGGAGAACGCGCGAATCTCTCGAATGTACCGTAATGTAGTAATATATCAATATGTATTCGTTACGACATTTTTTCTGTGACGGATTGTGAATATGAACTAGAAAATGTACAAATTGCTACTCTCGAGTCGCCGGCATGAGTGAGAATGCTGATATCGGTGATTGAAAACTGTGTTTTTTTTAAATTTATTACAAATACATTTTTTTTACAAGATAGAAACAGTTACTTATGATGGATATTACTCTTCTACATGAGTGACATAAACTCGTGTGTAGAAGAGAAGTATCATTTCATTTTACATTTACAGAGAATTATATGATAAGTCACATCGAATACGTGCAAATCGTTTCTTAAGAAAAGCTGCGTGGATGATGGGCTTGGATAGAGGAGACTACTCGTACAGTGAAATTGAGTCAATGTTTAAAGATAACCTGCTTAAAAGTAACCAGGTTATCTTTTAAATTTGTTTTCATGTTAGTGTATAATTATTGTTAATTTCCCATATAGGTAGATATATATTTTTTTCATTATTATTGCCAATACTTTGATTTTTAAGTTGTTAGTATACATTGTATCCTCATGAAGGGACAGATGGCCCTGAAACATATTATTTTAAATATGGCGACCCTCGTAGCGCTGTGGGTATGACACTGGCTTTCCACACCGAGGGTTCCGGGTTCGATTCCCGGTGAGGTCACAATTAATCTATGTGATTTACTCAAGCCTGGGTGTTTTGTGATATATTTCGTTTCTATAATTGGGCCTTCTGGCCTGTTGAAGCGTAAAAAAAATGTAAGTGGTGATGACAAAGTATATAATTAATTAATTATAATAATAACGGGATTTCATTATGATATTTTTTAAAGGAGAGAACATAGTATATGTATTATTCTCCCTAAAAAAGTCTTAGTTGTTAAGTTTTATCATAATTTATCCGTTAATAAATTGCCCAGCATTTAATTAGCCTTGATTTAATTTATCCCGCCGTGACTACTCCCGAGTTAATTAAGTTCGCGTTAATTTGGTGCAATTCCATTGTAATTAGGTATATTGTTATTTAATTTTAACGTGGTTTTTTAATCTAACGAGACAGGAGACCGATCGTTCCATCGGCGAGGGAAACAGCTGTCACAAATGAAAAGCTGAAATGTAAATAACATTATGATTTATTAAATTACAAAAATGTATTAATTTTTTAAAAATAAAAATATTTATATTAATAAAAAAAAACACTTTGTATAATACTACTGTTTATTTAATTATAAACATGTTTAATAGAAATTTTGATATTTGAATTAAGGAGCACTTAAGACGCTTAAATAGCAATAAATATTCTGAATTTCTATAATCTCTGTTTATACAATACAATACGTTAATAATAATTGTCATTTGCAATTTTTTTCTATGGGGTACCGATAACAGCGCCCAGGGCAACTGCGCTCCGATAATACGCGCCGATATTACCTATAATACAAATGTAAATGAGAACTTTAATTCCCTTGTTTTTCATTATATATTATTTCATAAAGCTGAAAAGTAGGTAATATATATAAATAACGGATAAAAGAAAATATAATTTCATATCTTAAATGTTCGAATAAGTATGTTAGCACAATAACAGTGTATATTGACATGGAAAAAAAACTTTACCATTACCGTTCCTTTGATGAAATTCAATGTTTTTAAACTATTTTTTTCTTTAATTTGTTCAATTGTTGAAGATAAACTTTTTCATGGATTCTTTCAAAAAATTACCACCATTATTGGTTAGGTTAGTTAATTTTTTAAAAATATTTTTTAATTTTATTGTTTCGATCTGTCGGGGTGCCGTTTCAATACCCTTCATATAATAAGTATAAAATTGTTCGTTATATTTTATTAAGAATTTGATAGTCGCAAAGAAATCCCGAGATACGGTTGGTAGGTACACAAGAATTTTTCAGATTGCAGGGTCCATTAAGGCAGAATACCCTAGATAACTCAAACCAGAAGATTCTCAATGGCCGTGAAAACCTATAACATTTAAAAAAATTTCGATAGATAGATTTTTTCGTATTTTTCTAGTTGATTTATTTATTTCTTTAAATATGAAAACATATTTGAATTTTTTAAATATATTTATAGCGTTAGTTTTTTGATTATTCTTCTTCTTCTTCTTCTCGAAATTTATGTCCGCAATGTACTACACACACAACTGGGCGCCATCCATCCAATGATGTCGCCCTTGTGGTCCAATTTGCCGAATACCAACAAGTTATCCCTTAATCTAATTCATCTTAAATGAGCATTTTGCAATCCAGAAGTTGGTCGTAAATTTTGGCTCGGGATTAAATAAAATGTACTACCAGTCCAGGTTTTGAGTATCTTTCATGGAGATCAAGTTGGTTCCATTTTACAAAGCACAATTGCAAAGGTTTTATTTGAAAATTCTCTACAAACCGACAAAAATGACGTACTTTTATCTTATATTTTGACCTTCAATTAAGTTAGTTTAGCGATAATGTAAGTGAAGGACATGTTAAATAGGGAATTATTATTATGCTGTTTTGCTTCTTATACATCATTACTATCTGAGCCATCCGGTAGCGTTAATGACGGACATTGTTTCATAGTGAATTATACGTTTTTTTGTACCTCATTTTATACACCTCATCATTATTTATACCATCTGGTAGCGTTAGTGACGACCGTTGTTACGTGGAGAAACATATATTTTGGTTAATGATTGATATCGATGACATAATATGCGATATATCATTGGTAATGTAATTTTCACTAATCTGAAGTATTGAAAAAATTTTAATATTTAAAAAAACCTAATTCAGAGTATTTTATTAAAAAATATAAATTCAAAGTATTCATTTTATTGAAATACAATTAAAAATCATACTTATTTTCAAAACGGTATGAGATCAGCTAATCGATAGGAAGGTACGGACGATCATTCTAAATTAGTATTATTCGTGATAATATTTATTGATATTTATATTATTTATGTATTTACACTTGTTCAATAAAAATATAAATTAAACATATATGTTTTGCGTACACGAATATTAATTTAAAACGTCTCTTAATATATTTTTAATGACATAAATAATTGTACACCATTATAACCCAGAAAACGACAGCGCAGAGTCTAAGTGTCCAATTGACCTCGGAGAGATCAGTTATTCCCAACACCTGTTAATCGAAATTCAAGGAAATAAGCACGACATAATCTGTGAAAGTATTTTATAAAATGTACGTGAATTAATCAAAGCAAACACACCGGACAGGCTTTGTGAGAACGCAGCGCTGCGCAGGTAAATCAACTTTAATCGATTGCTTTCGGTTAAAACAAGCGATATGTCACGAGTGAAATTGACAAATTTGTTGTGGCTTCCACGAAGCATTCCTGTCGGGATCATACCTACGAGTACATACACGCAAAACCTTCAAAAATATGCAGTATTCCTTATGGCTTCTTGAAGTGACTCATTGATTGAAGATCTGTGCATCTAATTAGAGATCTTCCGCGGGATAGGTTCGCTTTGTAGTAGTTTCTCCATTGCATCAAATATGTACGTCTTGCGACATAGTCGCAGTACTATAGTATATGTGTTAGTAGATGTTAGCTTACGTTATGCTTACCTGTAAGATAGAGTAAATTGTTTAGTGAGCTGTTCATGTAATTTGCAACATACGCCATCACCACATTTATCTACTATCTTTTTATTTTTTGGTAAAATAGTTTTTTCTTCTTCAAAAATATCAAAATGTTTTTGTGGTGACATAATTAATATAATTAATAAAAATGACCTTTTTTACCACTTATATATTGAAAATATCAACATGTTTTGGGGCCAATGGTCCCTTCGTCAGGATACAATGTATACCAACAAATTAAAATTAAATTAACACTTTTTTCTTTTTTACAAATTAATTTTGGTAATACGAAAAAGTACTTACTTTAATGGAGTATTATATATATTCCGGAGTAACTTATTACGGAGTATTATAAATAACCAGGTCCTTTATACAAATAGTTGTCTTTTCAATTTGTTTTTATGTTAGTACTTAATTATTTATTCATTTCCCAAATATATCTTTTTAATATTTTTACTGTTTATACTTACATTTTTAATTTGTTGGTATAAATAGTATCTTGAAAAAGGGACGATTTGATCATTTGATTTGAATTGAAACACTTTTATATTTCCAATGTACAATTGATGAAAATAAATAAATTTGTATTAATGGATTCGATTGTGTTTCAGTCTTGACAATTTTTAAAAATTAATTATATTATTTGTTTTAATCTACTTATATTCATTAATTACACTTACATGTTTCGGAAAAACTTTTCCATCGTCTGTTTGTTTTTGTTTTCTAAATTATTTTTAAAAACTATTGCTGAAGTTCTTGATTGCACAAAATTATTAGAAAATTTTTTAGATTTTTGTCGTTACAGTCAAAAGCGCATCAATGTAAAATTCTTACAGATAAATAAAAATTTACCCAAAGAAGTAAGGAGTCAGCTTTGATTTTTTAAAATTATATTGTGAAAAAATTATTAATACAGATAATATACAAAAAGATTACATGCTTTTAAAAAATTTTAAAGACACATTGTAATCTTTTTTATAATAATTTTTAAACTCCCCACGCGTGCTGTTTAAGAAAGTAATAATAATTAATTAACAAAAGTAAGAAAATAACCCGCTGTCTGCGACAAACGAATAGCGCATTTACAGAATCCGGTGTTTGTCGGGTCTCATAAATCACCACATTTAATCAACAGAAAATTAATGAGATTTTTTTTACAAAGTTTGTTTGATTTTTTAACAATTTGTTCATGCTTGCCGTAAGAATATTTTAAATTTTTTAAATCTAGTTAAAATTGGTGACTGATGGGAACGAATGTTGATAAGTATAACATTTTTAATATTAAATTATTCCTGTAAATAATATTAGGGTGTCAGTATTTTGTGTTATCATAATTACATAACACTAGCTGTGCCCGCGCGGCTTCGCACGCGTAGGTTTTTAGTACACTGTTTGGATCGTCATAGAATTTTCGCAAACCTAGAACATTCTCCTTCCAGAACTTTCAAGAAATTTATCGAATGTATAGGAATCTTATAGACACACCGACACATTCCGCCACTCAGTTTAGAACCTTATAGAACTTTCGGGAATTTTCTAGAACCTTCTCCTTCCAGAATATTCTAGAACAGGCTTTTCCGGAACCTTCTAGACTCACGACACAGTCGGCGCGCCTATTTCGAAACAATCTGAAGCATTCGCGGCCTTTCCATAACAAAACAATGTGCTAGAAAGCACATTTTCGTCACCCACTCCCACCCACGCATGGCCACCCCCACCAAACTCGCATATTTTCGATTTGACACCAAGGGCTATCCACCACCATAACCACCGGTGGGTGGTTGTGGCTGGTTGTGGAGAAAACTTGGCGGATAGGGAAACACGGGTTTCTTTATATATATATTGATTATAACCTTCGCAAATTTGACGAGATGACATCTGATAGATGTATTGACATTTTTCATAAAAACTTTATGCATACATTAATAGTATGCACGCCCCGTCTATTTTCTGTTGTGAAATAATGATAATCTTGTTATCCTGAAAACAAGGGAAATTATTTGACCTGGCAGTTACTTTGTGGTACAACATGATTTTTAAATAAACTTATCATTTTAGGTACCTTATACAGTTTAGTTATATTCTTGTACTTCTCTTCCGCCAACAAGTGACAATTTAATTGAATTTTTAAACAATTAATTATTTATTTTGTGTGCAACAGTGCGCATAGTAGATTATTTTTAATTTTATATTTCGTACATCCATAGTACCTACTAAAAATAAGTAGATCAATTTACTTGCTTTTTCGCAATAGTTTATGTATGTTTCTTTCTGTTGAAATTTTGGCAAACCATAATTATTGATTAAGGATAAATTGTAGAAGTCTCACAGAGTCGAAGCTATTTATATATGAGAAAAGTGGCTGGAAGTCTCTTATACTGTATAATGTAAAATACATTATACAGGGCATACGACCTGTATGAGCTGGCTTAGGTGAACACTCTACAGAATGCAACGTTCACCAATTCCATCATAAGAACGTCCACACATCAAATTTTTTAATGTTCTATATTCGAATTAAGAGCATTTCATATATTGTACTGGTCTCTGCTAGAGACATCTGTTGTTATTTTTTTCTTATTAACAAGTTAGTAATGATACCTCTATATTTTATTTTTCAAAGAGAGCGAATATTAAGGCAGTGAATAAAAATGGACAGAGAAAAATGAGAGGCATCCAGCAATACTATAACGAACATGCTGATGATGTCAAGTACTCGATATGACAGCTACGTACCGTGACTTTTCAATTTAACTTACAGTCAAAGTATCCTCATCATAAATATAATCATTTTCACTCATCTCGCAAGCATTGACTAATTACAATTATTCGTCGTTAATGTCTGCGTCAACGTGATCTCGGTCCATCCGCAGCATCCAGTCACGTGTCGGCTACAGCTCAGCTGGCATCGTCCGGAGCCCGCATCGCCAGTGACGGCTCACCGCCAAAGGCTGGGCGCTGGGCAGCCCCCACGACGAGAAATGTCCCCAGATTCCCGCTGGATGGACCATCGACGCGTCGAGAGCAGGGCACGCGAATCTACCGGAAAATGGCAAAAAATTACCGGTAAATCGGTAAAACTCTGAATTTAACTCTTAAATGCTAAAATTACCTTCGGGAACGATGGTGTAACACAGCGTTACCTGATTAAAAATCGGCATAGTTTTTTATTTGTGATAAAATATACATATATACGATACAGATAAGACTTTTTAAAGGTCCCTTTACATAATTATGTAAGGTAAACATACATTTTTGCATTATTTTAGTAAATTATCATAAAATCATGGCATATCGCCCAGTTGCCCGCAATCCGTCTTTGTCCAACACGTGTTAAGCGACTCGACCGTACTCTTTCGATATTGTTTTCGCTTTCACCAAAACCATCTCTGTCCCACCTGAAATGTGTGGTATTGTCGTGCTCTTTCTTGCTCGATTTAACTGCGATGTGCACTATTCTGCGCTCTTTTACACTTTCTGGCCGAAAATACGAGAGTAATGAATAAATAATTTTAAATTAAAAAGTCCGTACATTCGTAACAGTTTCATTTAGTCATTTTGGTGTGAAAATGTCTATTCGATGATTACAAAAAATGTGACGTTTTAGTTTTCGTAAATAAGGAAGATATTTCATATTTTATTTGACATGTAGACCTACGTTACATCACCGACACACAGGAGTTAATACTTACCGGTATTTATGCATCTCGATGTGCTGCGTGTCTGTGTGTGCGCAAGCAGGGCGGAAGATGCGGAATGTGTGGTGTGACCGCGGAGGCATAAGGGGCGGGAGAGCTTTCCAGAGACGCGCTGCCGCGCGAGATTACCTTAGTATTTAATATTGGCATATGAGGATAAACTTACGAGTTGATTCCGGAGTTTTAATTACAAGACCGGAACCCATTACCAGAAAATAGAAATCATTACGAAGTCATTCCAGTCAAAACATCACAGTAAAATATATATTATGGTATAGTATTATGAAACTAGCTGTAACCCGTCAAAAATGACGGTATTTTTACATGCCGGTTCCAAAAGAATAAGTATTTACTTATTTATAGCTGTTTGCGTCTTTGCTAAGCTCTAGTATATATTTACAGTAAAGTTTTGTCAGTCCACGGAGAGGCAGCGGTAGCAACATGCGTTAAGCAGCCGGTTCAAGTTTTAATATTTTTGTATCCGTGAAGTCGAACGAATTTACGGACGTTATACGAAGTTACGGATGGACAGACAGACAGACATTTTGAAGGACACCATCCTGGGAGAGTAAAATTTAGGTGGAAATTGAATGGTTTCTTAAAGAAGGTGATGATTTTTTTTATTGGCACTTACTAAGGGTACATATTGAACTACTATTTTATTGGAAAATTTAAAAAATTAGCCACGTCATGTCTATTCCGTGAAGCTCCTCCTCCGTGACTAATATGCAAATTTCCCTATTGTACGTTTATTCGAAACGGAAGAGAAAATCATTTTCTTACTAAGAAATAAAATTTCTACAATGCACGTGTGCACATTGTAATATACCGGAGAAAATTCTACAAAATTCCGGGTAAATGAATCATACAACAAAACACTCAGCGATTTTGATTTCTGCAAATATCGTAATACAGTGTTTTAAAAATATTATGATACAATTTGTCTCGTAACTAGTAGCAAAAACTTCAGGGGACTCTTCTTCGTTCGATTTTGAATAGAAAATATTCTTTACGCTTTGGTTGAAATGTCGACAGTTACAGAAACAGGCGACAAAGTTTACACTTTTTTCAATATTTCTGACTTAATCTCTGTAAAAGTTCAAATAATTATATACATTTTAATTTGTACATATTGTATAAAAAACTACAGGTATTTATACAAAATATTTAAAATTCTTTGGCTTTAATACATGCCAAATAAAATGAAAAAACCTTACAAAAATATATTTTTCAAATTTCTGCAATGTTTTAATCATTCGTGGGGTATGAAAACAAAGGCATCAATATCCAAAAAAAAATTTAATGTAGTCATCGAGGATTAATAATTTAAAATGTGATAAATTCGAGGTTTTATAGGAAACATAGCCTACATATTTATAGGAAACGTGATTTTTTAAGGGATACATAATCTACAATTCAGTATATTTTAAATTAGTAATCCTCGGTGAGTGCATTCAAAATATTTTAATTTTTTTTTTTGGATATTGCTGACTTAGCTTTTATACCAAACATTTTATCTCAGTAACTGTCAAAATTTCACCAAAAGTTATATTTTTTATTCAAAATTAATGAAGAAGGCTTCCCAAAACTGCGAGACACCTTGTATCAAACATAATAATTTCGTTGTGTCCGTCTGCTGTCTGTCTGTCCGTCCGTAACTTTTTATAACGTCCGTAATTTCGTTCGAATTGACGGCAAAAAAAACAAATTAAACGGTTGGATATGGGGCTTGAACCGGTCGCTCAACGCGTGTCGCTACCGCCGCCTCTTCGTGGGCTGCCAAAAATACAATAAATACGTACTAGGACTTGGCAAAGACGCGAACCAATGTTTTGTTATTTTTGACGAGTTACAGCTAGTATTCATGAAAAGTGAAAAATTACTTACCGAAATTACCGGTACACAGAAATTTATTTTCCGGTAACTTGGTAATGAAATTCAGCTACATTTACCGATAAATCCGTAATGCCGATTACCGAAAACCGTTAACGCGTGCCCTGGTCGATAGGCTGCTAATTGATTGGGAATTTCGGGAGAATCTCGGAATTTGTCGGAGATAATCTGTTACAAGTGCAGCGGAGATGAATCAAGCGATGCTGTGCGCAGATAGCATTGTGGTGACGGTTTCGTAATACGACGTTACTCAAGCGGCCGCTAAGTGGGGGACATTAATCAGTACCTACACATGCACGTGTCTCCCGACATGATTAATGTTGAGTATTCGTTTAAAGATTTCATTTTTATTTTACGTTTTGATATTACAATGAAAATTTACATACACTGATTGACTTCAAAACAACTAAATAATAAATTAATTGGATTTTAAACGAAAACGTAAACCCACGTAAAACTGATTGTCTCTTTCGTGTCCAAATAGAAAGATAATAAATAAATATCCAACTGAAATTTCTAATTAATTTAATTATTTTTTTATTTCCTATTTTTAGGAATTAAAACAATTTTGTGTGTAGAGTGGGTCTAAATGTTTTAAACTATTTAATCGTCCATTAACACTAACCCGAATATATTATCTATAACTTAGCTGGCCGCAAAAAATACTATAAATATATACTAGGGCTTAGTAAATACACGAACCATTTCATGTACCGCCCTTACAATCTCCAGGGTTTAAAATAGTACCTTTAGGTATTAACTGTCAGCAGAGGAAATATTGAAAAAAATGTTTAAGAATTTTGATAAAAGTCGTTATTACTATTTCATGGGTGTCGACTTTAAATAAGTATATACTTATTCTTTAGAAACAGGCATGTAAAAGTACCGTCATTTTTGACGGGTATTATGAAAATAAAAACCTACTTTTTTAGTTCGATGTCTTTCACGTTAAATGAAGTAGAAACAACATTAAATCAAATTGTGTAACCCTTTATTATGTATTACCTTTTATTAAAATATCGTTAGTGTTTGAGCAAAATTGTTTTTTAGAATCATGCCAAAATACAAAAATGTACTATAATTCTGATAAATATATTATCAGCTGTTTCTATTAATGGTTTTCATATAAATACAAGTTATTGAATGTAAAATATGAGAGATTAATTGATAATGCACTCATAAGGCGAAAGGCGTCTCACAAAATAAAACATGTAGGACTAAAAATAGGCATATTTTAATATTCACGCGCGTGAAGTAGTTATTAATCTAGAAAGGATGTTTAACATAAATCATGCACAGATGATTCATATTACAGTAGTTAATTGAAATTATTTTTTATCATAGCACACATATTGGAATCTGTTCATCGCAAGAAAGCTACTGTTATCGGAGTGAACAAAATAAAAAGATTATCGCATGATGATCTCAAATAAATGCAGGCTTTAAACATGATGTATATTGAACTAGGGTCACTCAGGTGGTTTTGGCACGTTGAGCGAATGAATGAGGAAAGAATTGTAAGAAAGATATATGATGCAAGTGTTGACGGCGCAAGAAAGAGAGGGCGACCACGAAAGACGTGGCATGACCAAATTAACCAGATACTGGAAGATGGTCCTGTTAGAAGCCTGAACAACCGTCGAGCTTGCATGCGAAGATGTATGAATGTAGACGAAGCGAGAGTTGTATGTCAGGACAGAAGAGTGTGGTGCTCTATCCTCTGCCTACCCCCACGGCGAAACGGCGTGATGGTAAGTAAGTAAGTAAGTATATTGAACTAATTAGACAGTCCTGTATCCAGCATTTCGGACACGGGTACTTACTCCACAATAAACGGCGCTGTATAATAATATATTTTTGAGCAATTTAAATCCACGCATGTTCATTATTGACTCGTAATTAACTCGAGGTTTTATTGTCGGGGCCAGCCGAGATTCTGCCGGCAGTATTGGTCCAGCCGAGGCTGTTAATCCGGAGACGAATTCCTCTCGCACACGAGTCTTGCGACCGCACGGAGATCTGTACGGAGATCTCGTGTGTCGCGAGCTGGTCCAGTTTACAGCTCGCCCGAGGGGCATTCAGGAACGGGATATCCACACAGCCATCTCGATTGTTCGGCGGTCCACCGCCATCTTTACAGCATGTGATAAAACAATGAAATTAAGATATGTTGCGGTGAACTTTGGGTCCAATAAAACGCGTCTTCGTATTATTTTACAATAATAAAATAATCTTGGGTTTTATTCGGCTCGGCCGGGTCGGATCGCCGTCGCGACAACGCGGCTGAGAGAATAAAACGAAATGTCTTTGTCATTTTTATTATCGACGGGAGGGACTGTGCGTGTTCACGAAGGACGATACGGGCGCGATAAAGGACACTTTGGAGCAGAGATGGCGAACTTTCTGGCGCGAGGGTAAAGGTAGCTTTTGTTTAGTTTAGTTTCGTTTTCAGAACGTGAGAGTCAGAACCACGAACTATAAATTTTAATAACCGTACATCCTTCTACGTATCCACAGATAGCAGAGATGTGACTTATCTGAGAGACAAGTATTTGAAATACAGATACAAGATGCAAAATAGATACGTATTTTCATCTTGTATCTGAAATACTTTTTTGAACATTCATCTCGTATCTTAGTATTTTGTAAATATTAAGATTGCTAAGATACTTTTTTCTAATGATGTACCTATAATGAGACCTCATCTAAGAAAAATGAGCGACAAAATGTTTGAGGAACTGGATTTACTTAAGTCTCAATTAAAACCCTAAAAATATAATATTTTATCTTGTCACATTTGCGCGATCAACGCGATTTATTCATAAATAATTCACGTAAAAAAATAAAATTACATTTAATATGATGTGTTTTCTTACAAAAGGATGTTATATTTAAAAAGTATTTGGAAGATATGTATTTTGTATCTAGTATTTCAGATACCATTCCAGAAAGTTATTTGTATCTGGTATTTGAAATTCTTGATTTTAAAGTATCTTGCATTTTGTATTCCAGATACTTTGTATAGGGTATCTTGTACATCATTGACAGATAGTACTACAGTAGGGTGACAGTTTTGAGAAACACGCGAGAAAAAATGGTGTTCACGATTGAAGATATAGGTCTGTATAGACTGAACATAAACGTAAGCAACAAGGACTGCATGAGACAGGAAAGATCGAGGATTGAGGTTCATATCGATGATGATTTGAGGAAGTAGAAATATTTGGAAATACAAATTGAATATAAGTAAATTCTCTTTTTTTGTTTTTCTACCTAAGAAACGTTATAAACCTGTGGTCGTCTGCTACTGAGGGAATTTGTTGGGATTATTCTACTCAAAACGTGTTAATTGCGATAATTTATTTGTGCAATGGATTTTGATTAATTGTAATATAAGGGTTATAAGTTTTCTATTGACGCCAATATTACAAGGGTAATGAAAAGAAGCAGATAGTTTGTTTTTGGTTGATATACCTACCTATTAATAAAAGATGATGTAAAGCGATAGTTTGTAAGAATAGTAATAATGTTCTCTAAATTAAGCAATGATTAACAATAATATCTGATAAATGATTTTGTTAAAAATTTGAACTTTACTTTTCAATTTTATCAGTCTTCAAAAATATTGCTAAATATATCCTGAGAGTATTTGTGCCTTTTAAGTCTAATATACTTCGTTTGTACTTAGTTTGGCCTTTAAAGATTGGATGGGCTTTAACTATACTCTTACCAACACAAGCATAACTGCCCAGAATTGACAAACATATACCACCATAACACCAATAATGTCAGAGGTAATGTCAGAGGTAATCGTGCAGCATTTTCGATAATTCCAAGGACGAATTTCTTATCAGATCGTGTGGTTGATAGCAGCTGGAATAAGCTTCCAAGAAACGTCATAGAAGCAACCGCAGTGGATACCTTCAAAAAAAGACTAGACAAGTTTTTGGAAACAGCTCAATGATTATATTTATACAGGGTTATTTGTAAAACATTAATAACCTCGCAGGACCTTGCCCCTCCTTTCCTCCCTTGCCTTCCTTCCTTCCTTGGATTCCTGCCTTGATTGTGAGTCGAAAATGTTCAAGCTATTATGACCTAATATCAATAGTTAAGGAGATATGCGACATCAAAGTTTGCATTTTTTTTTCAATATTTCTGACTTATTTTTTGTACAACGTTGGACTATCATTACAGTAACTTATATCGAATACGAAAAATTTATTCCCTTTGATGCAAGTAAAATAAAAAAAAAAACGTTCGAATTCCAATGGAAAAACATTCCAATTGGAATTTTTCAGGGTTTTTATCATTTTATTTAACTCGTACTGAAACGAATGAATTTTTCGTAATCGATATGAGTTACTGTAATGATAGTCCAACATTTTACAAAAAAAAGTCAGAAATATTGAAAAAAAAAAAGAAAACTTTGATGTCGCATACCTCCATAACTATTGATATTAGGTCATAATAACTTGAACATTTTCGACTCATAATCAAGGCAGGAATATAGTCTTGCGAGGTTATTAATGTTTTACAAATAACCCTGTATATCTTTTCTTTTTCTTCTGTTATAGCAATCTCCATTTTTTCCCCTTTTCTTTCTCTTTTTTTTTTAAATACATAATTATATTATTAAATTTTTGCTAGTACTCATAAATTGTTCAATTGATATTATTTAAATAACATTTTAGAAAACCTAGGATATATCAGCCCACAAACTACTCACCCACAAATAAACAATAGGTAAAAAACAGTATTAATTTATAGTTCTTAAGTCAATATGCACTCACCGGTGGTTATGGTGGTGGATAGCCCTTGGTGTTACATCGAAAATATGCGAGTTTGGTGCGGGTGGCTGTGTGTGGGTGGGAGTGGGTGACAAAAATGAGCTTTCTAGCACATGCTTCAGATTGTTTCAAAATAGGCGCGCCGACTGTGTCGGTGTCTAGAAGGTTCCGGAAAAACCTGCCTTAGAAAGTTCTGGAAGGAGAAGGTTCTAGAAAATTCTCGAAAGTTGCATAAGGTTCTAAACTGAGTGGCGGAATGTGTCGCTGTGTCTAGAAGGTTCCTGTACATTCGATAAATTTCTTGAAAGTTTTGGAAGGAGAATGTCCTAGAAGATTCGCGAAAGTTCTATGACGATCCAAACAGTGCGATAATCTAAGCGTGCGAAGCCGCGCAGGCACAGCTAGTTATTTTATATTATTTAAAACCGATAAACTGGTCTGAAGCAATCGAATACAGAGGCAAGTCTAGAAAATAAGTGGCATTTGATCATCCTATAAAAAAAAAGATTTCCACACACACGTTTCTCATATAAATAGCTTCGTCTCTGTGAGACT
Organism: Agrypnia vestita; assembly: GCA_016648135.1. Taxonomy (NCBI): domain Eukaryota; kingdom Metazoa; phylum Arthropoda; class Insecta; order Trichoptera; family Phryganeidae; genus Agrypnia; species Agrypnia vestita. The sequence goes on from JADDOH010001229.1 coordinate 17,897, forward strand.
TTCTTTAATTTATCTTAATTAAAGAATATTAAATTATTATTTGCAATAATATAAATCACGGGTGAAGCCGGATACTAAAGCTAGAACCATATTAAACAGATTCGTCTCTTGCAAAACTTAAATGTCATCATTTCTAATAAGTAAATTCATATGATGAATATGGGCAAATACGTCTCTCGGTGTTGCCCTGTTAATAAATAATCTGCTTCAAATTGCAAGATAATGATATTCACATCGCAGTTGACGTCCGTCAGGCAAGACTTTGTAATTATCCGCCGTACTGTGATTACAGCATCTTCCAACCGACTTCCATCTGTCGCAGGTATTAATTGGGGGTTCTTATAGCGCAAATTCGTGTGGCATTAAGTCAGATTTGTGAGGTTGGGAAAAATTGAGATTCATTTGCGTCATTTCTGGCGGCAATTTGGATGCAATTGTGAGTCATTATGTCTTGCTTTATTAAATATTTTTTTAATCGCTATTTGATTCAATTTTCGATGAAGTCTTCGTAGCGATCGTGTGTTGCCTCGGTGGTATGGAGAAGATTAAGTAATTATTTTAAATAAAATAAGTGCATAATTTTATTATACTTCTCTAGAAAGAAATTTTACCAACCGTAGCCAAGATAGTTTCTTGTATTGAGTAGGTATATGACATTCTCTTTAATATAAAATTATATTTTCAATAATCTTTGAGTGAGAGAGAAACTATATAAAAATTCACATTTTGAGATTCTATTTAGACTTTCTAGAACCATCTAATTTTAATAATCACTTCAAGCTTTCTCGCGCATAATAGAGTAAGTTTTTCCGTTTGAAAAATTACTCTAATAAGCTCACTACTTTGCCCTTAAATTTTTCATATATTACAATTTGATTCCATTTGACACCACACTTCTTTTTTAAGAAAAAATAAGTAATATCCACATTATTTCAGTTTCAAATACTATTTATAATAACATAAGCTTTAATGTATTTTTATTATATATTTACTCTAGATAGGCTGTGAGAACAGCGCTATCTAGAGTAGCGTAGCGTCTTGATAACATTAATGATGTATAGGTATTTTTAAATAGAAAATCATGCTTTTTTACTTCTTATACCTCATTATTATTTGAGCTATCTAGAAGCTTTTAGTGACAGAAATTGTTACGTAGAGAATTACATATTTTTATTAATGATTAATACCAATGACATTTGCGATGAGGTAATGGATGCATTTGCTAGTTTTAATTTTTATTATACTGAAATTAAAAAAATATATATATATATATTAAAAAAATCTAATTCTGAGTATCTAAATATACTAATTTCGTTGTCAGCCTGTTCGTATTGTCCGTAAAAGTGTGACAATCAATCAGCAAGCATCACGCATTGTCTCAGGCAACACGCAACGGTCGCCCTCCAAATAACCGTGATTTTTCACGGGCATACAGCTAGTATTTTATTAAAAAGCAACAATTTTGAAATCACAATAATTTTGAAAATGGAATGAGACCAGCTATTGATGAGAAAGTTACGGACGGACATTCGAAATTATTATTATTGGGGATAAACCAGAATATAATAAAAAGATTTCTCTTGACATAAAGGAAATAAGTTAAAATCTCCGTAGTGAATTAGTGCTACACACATATCTAAATATAATATATCTTCTCGGAATCCAGAAGGATGTAGCCTATAATAGAACAGAATCCGAGGACTACCAGAAGAATCTGTTTGCGGTACTCGAATTCGATCTCCTTCCTGCCGCCTTATCGCGGTATTGCTCTTAAATTTTAATGCCTCCTCGACTTCGCTTCCCCTTCATCAACTTGACAATAGTGACGTCACGCATCGGGCCACGTGTTTCCTGAAAGATTTAATCTAAATTACGATCGACTCGGATCTTGGCCAGCTGAAGCTGGCGGTTTGTGTGGGGCCGGAGCAGTTTGGGGCATTCTGCCAATCTAATAAAAATAGTAAATAGTAAAAAAAATTAGTAATCGTTAAAAAAATAAAATTTAAAAAATTATTTCAGGCTTTTCCTGTTATTGAACCATTTTCTTTTTTGCAACAGGTAGATTGTGTTATACGATGGATTTTCCGAACTATTGCGAACGAACGCCTTAGATCTTTCAGACTGGACCTTTTATGTTTGCAACTTCGTGTAACGTCCGTAATGTCGTTCGAATTCACGGCTAATAAAAGTAACCCATAAAAGCCAAGTTTTTATTATACTCTCTTTCTCATTTACTAGTGGAAACTGGTTTAGCGCTTAACCTACGCGTTGGGCTTCGGTCGTAAGGGAGTAATAAAAATTTTACAAAAATCCAAAATCATACTATAATCAGGTTCCGTGTCTACCAGACGCATTGAAATATTTTCATACAACTTAGTAAGTTGTATGAAAAAACCATTAAAAATTTGAAAAATCCAAAAATGTATTAATTTTTTTAACGAAAATTTGATAGATCTTCTTGATCTTCGCCACGAGTCTGCTTGCAAAGTTTCGGCTCGATTGGATCACGGGAAAAGGGTGTACAATCGATTCAAAGTTTTCGTTAAGCAAGCAGACGCCACGTGTTAATTATAAAGGGAGTCAAAACAAATTAAACGACCGGAGACGGGGCTTGCACCGCGGACCGGCAAACCCGAAGGCGGCAACGATAGCTTTGTTGCTACAGCTGCCTCTTTGCATATCGCCAAAAATATACTTTAAATATATACTAGGGCTCAGCAAAAATGCGAACCACTGTTCCGTCATTTTTCCGGGAAAAGGCTAGTAAATAAATAATTAAGAAAGCCATCGACCGGAATAATCATCTTGCAGAATTTTCTGTATTTATGCATAAATTTACATTGTAAAACATTTTGGGTGTGATCTGTCATCTTCAACACGCGGAAATCTCGGGGCCTCGTGCAATACATACGTAAACTGATACGGACCTGACTTTCGAGAGAAAATATTTGATGAATCAGTAGTTATATTTTAAAAAAATGTTACATATAAATTAAATTACTGTTGCATATTTTTTATATAGTTTTTTTGTAATTAACAGTTAATTTTTTAAGAGTCAATGAACGCTTCAAAGTACCGCTGAACCCCTTTTATCGCACAATATTTATGCAGGATGTTACTTAAACTTTATGGTTAAATTAATGTCTTTTTCGATTTTCGGTTTAATCTGTTCATTATTTTCATGCAGATTAAATGAAAGTTTGGTAGAATATAATGACATAAAAAGTTATGAATGGAATATTTTTGTTGTAGTTAAAAAAATCTTTGCTAATTTATCTTGTGTTACAATAATTCATAGTTTTATACAGAATACATTTACAGTTGAAAAATAGTATTAAAAGAAGGTGTGTTTAAAAGTGACAATTGAAGTTAATGGGCAAGATATTAAAAAAGTAGGTGGCGAATGAAAAACAGAAAAACCTACGACCTAAGGTTTAAAGACAAGAAGAGATGACCCCAACAGTCGACAACGACAGAAACCATTGAGAAAATGAAGATGACTTTTCTACTAGGGACGGTGAAAATGTACCATCCAGCGGACGGCGCTTGGATGATTTGCGAAGTCATTGGAGGGCGCCCTTTGAACATTATTGAATGTAATCGGAATCGATAAAGGCTTAAACTGAGAAACACCGTTATTGTTTTTATTATATTTTTTGTGACCAATGTGACAAAGAGTAGTATCTCTCTTCAGATCCGAGCAAGGATCTGTGAATCATTTTGTGTGAAATTGTGACAAAGAGAAGTACTTTACGTCCCTTCAAATGTGAACAGAGGATCAAGGAGAATCATCACTTTGATTTTAGACCAGATCCGTTCAAGGATCAAAGAGAAAGTTGTAAATATTGCGAAAGCTATCTTCTTAAATAATAGGTGTACCCATAAGTAATAAATTATTTTTGGTGTGGAATGTTTGCTTCAGTTAAGCTCAGTAAAGTGAACGTGTAAAGACGTGTTTTATACGCAATATTATAATCCGTGGTCTTGTGACTTGTGACAATTAAATTAAAATTTTTTTATTACTCTGTTGTAAAATGGCGGACAATCAACTTACTTAGAAAATTTACTTCATTGCGTGCTGTTTCATTTTCTATCGGTTGTTAATGCAACGGTTGCAACAAAGAAAATTTGTGATAAAATAAATAAGTGCCAACGTTGGTTTAGAAAATTTTCCGATGGTGATTTTGACTTTGTCTGATAGCGATCGAAGTGGGCGCCCGGTAGGGTTTGATAATGACGCTTTAAAAACACCTAGAAGCATATTTTTCTTAAAAGTCTACCAACAAGATGGCAAAAGGTCCTAGATACGATGGAGATTAAATCGATTAAAAATAAAATTAAATGTAGTTAAAAAAATTTTTGTTGTCACTTAAATAATTGATTACTTATGGGTACACCTAATATGTGCTTTAAGTATTTTGTTAGATAGAACGAAATCTCATCATGTGTATACTACCTCAGAGTGGGTAGTGAGGTTAAATAATTAAATAAATCATAATAAACTGAATTATTTCATCATTAATAATACACCATTAAAATGTCACCGAGTTTCCGGCGATGACCGTCGCAGGTGACACACGGGCGCGACCAATCTGTAATGAGCCCGTCTGTGGCCCGTCATAATTAGGGTTCGGATCGCGGCTGAGGCAAATTAGTCGCTTTCCCATCGCGTCACGTGAGCGCTGAAGAATCACACCAGCCGCGGTTCAGCGACCCCTGCCGAGCGGCCGTGAAGCCTAATCTCAATTTAAATTTACAGCGACATTAATGTTTGAATTAACGGGGCGCCAATTATTCGGCCACAGTTCGCTCCTCGCCGCGGCGCCCAAACTTTCGCCGTCCGCGTGAATTAATATATATTTTCCAACTCGCCCCACAGACATATGTCATCCCATCCCTCAACCAGTGCTGTATACGAAACACGCAAGGACCCCAAAACTGTCTTACATTCTTCACTCAAGTGCGCCTCCGAAACGAAACGCAAACTCTGTAAGGCTCTGGTAAGACACTACCAAGAACTTTGAGAAGAATGAAATGGCAGATTCGTATATTAAGGAATTTCAAGTATACGCGAAAAAATACACGATACATCAAGGCTATGGAAAGGGGCTATTAAGAATGCTACAAAGAATAAAATGGCCGATTTGTACATTGAAGAATTTCACGTATCTATACACGAAGAATACACGATACATCAAGGCTATGGAAAGGGGCTATTAAGAATGCTACAAAGAATAAAATGGCCGATTTGTACATTGAAGAATTTCACGTATCTATACACGAAGAATACACGATACATCAAGGCTATGGAAAGGGGCTATTAAGAATGCTACAAAGAATAAAATGGCCGATTCGTACATTGAAGAATTTCACGTATCTATACACGAAGAATACACGATACATCAAGGCTATGGAAAGGGGCTATTAAGAATGCTACAAAGAATAAAATGGCCGATTCGTACATTGAAGAATTTCATGTATCTATACACGAAGCATACACGACACATCAAGGCTATGGAAAGGGGCTATTAAGAATGCTACAAAGAATAAAATGGCCGATTCGTACATTGAAGAATTTCACGTATCTGTACACGAAGAATACACGATACATCCAACGCTATGGAAAGGGACTATCAAGAATGCTACAAAGAATAAAATGGCCGATTCGTACATTGAAGAATTTCACGTATCTGTACACGAAGAATACACGATACATCCAACGCTATGGAAAGGGACTATCAAGAATGCTACAAAGAATAAAATGGCCGATTTGTACATTGAAGAATTTCACGTATCTGTACACGAAGAATACACGATACATCAAGACTTTGGAAGGGCACTATCAATAATGTTGCTAAGAATAAAATGGTTGATTCGTATATTGAGAAATTTCACGGATACACGAAGAATACACTATACATCAAGGCTTTGGAAAGGCACTATCAATAATGTTGCTAAGAATAAAATGGGCATTTCGTATATTGAGAAATTTCACGGATACGCGAAGAATACACTATACATCAAGGCTTCGGAAAGGCACTATCAATAATGTTGCTAAGAATAAAATGGTTGATTCGTATATTGAGAAATTTCACGGATACACGAAGAATACACTATACATCAAGGCTTTGGAAAGGCACTATCAATAATGTTGCTAAGAATAAAATGGGCATTTCGTATATTGAGAAATTTCACGGATACGCGAAGAATACACTATACATCAAGGCTTCGGAAAGGCACTATCAATAATGTTGCTAAGAATAAAATGGTTGATTTGTATATTGAGAAATTTCACGGATACACGAAGAATACACGATACATCAAGGCTCTGGAAAGGCACTACCAAGAATGATGCTTAGAATAAAATGGGCATTTCGTATATTGAGGAATTTCCTTGCGACCTATTTACCAGTTAGGAATGCATTAATTGCGTAATTTGACGAAAAAATGGTTGAGTTTGAGAGATATATAAATGCTTTCTATGAAAAAGTTGTGGAACTTAAAAAGGTCTATAAAAATGTCCGCAAAAACGTTTATCTATATGTTAAGGTTTATTCACAAATTGATAAAATATGAATAAAATATATATTTAATATTAATTTTAATCCGTCGGGGGTTATCTAAGTAGGTAACGTTAGATTATTATCAAAATAAATTTGCTTATTGTCAAGGAAATTTTATGTATATAAAAATTTCTTTGAAAATATCCTTAGGTTTTCACGGCCGTTCAGAATCTTCTGTGTATAGTTGGACCCTGCAATGGGATTCGAAACGTCGGCCAGAGAGGTCACGTATACACGGCAGAATATCCCAGAAAACTATACACAGAAAAATTTCTTTTTACACAACATTGTTTGGACGAGTAGTTTAGATTATACTGATTTTTCACTGGTACTCTTATAGTCTCAAACTGAATTCCACGCGGGCGAAGCTGCGGGCACAGCTAGCATGTAAATAAATCTGTTTAATGTATAATTTGTCAGAGGTTTGAGAACCCGCGGTAAAATATCTGTAATGAATCTCGCGGACACAACAGCGAGACAATAGAAACAAAGTCGCCAGATTACAATCGGTCATTTTTTAATATTTAACTTTATAATGAACGCTAACTGGTCGGGGGGTATCTTGATCGCCGGCGGCACCGGGAGCGGCAACGGGAACGGGGGGATAATGAAGTAATCTGGAGGAGGCCTCGGCGACCGATTACCGTCCCCGGCGAGTATGACAAGCCGACAGGTGGTCTGGCCTTTAATGACGTTTATTTAAATTAGAACAATCGTTAAAGGTTTTTATTAAAAAAACTCATTTTCCCGCGCAACAAGACATACTTAAGCACGATTTAAACAATGCTCTTACGATACTAAATGTCCATACCCGGCGTCGCCCGAGATTCATATTTAATATTAATTTTAGATAGAGGCTTAGGGACGGAGAATAGGTTTATTTTATCTATGACAATGTCAAAGAGTTAAGGTTGTTATTACGGTCGTTAGATATATTTAACTGTAATTTCGGATGTTTTATACGCACCGTATGTATTACCGAGAAGCGAATCTCGACGTTTCGTTGGATACTTATCCAACGTCATCAACTTTACCCGCGGAGGTGGAGGTCGGACTGATTAGGTTCTGCTTTCTAGGGCGTAAATTGTGGAGTGTTCTCTTCTTCTACGATAGAGGTCGCCAGTGTGCAATATGTACTAGTTACGTCAGCGGATTTTACTGCGACTTCTCTCAAGGGTTGAATCAGTGTCGTTAGGCGCCTAATGCGCCTCGTGACAATATAATACTCATTTACATTTGGGGAAAGAATGCCATTCAATATAGTATAAACGTTTATATCAGAGGAGGGTGAAATAAGGGCAGATATAGGGGATAATTTCGTTTCGGGACTGAGAATGATATTGTAAAATTATATAATTTCTACTGACCGTTTATTAAGCCAGCTCCAGCAATAAATGCGACGAGTTTAATACTTATGGTAAGCATATTATATAATATAATCTAACAAAAATAAAAAAAGAATTACGTTAGAAAGTATATATAAATAAATTTTATGTTAGTATTATTTTTTTTTATTTGAAAAAATGTAAGAGATATACGAAAATGATATGTAAGTTAACAAGGCATATAAACATTGTATACGTGAGATTTAAAAAAATATTTAATGTTAAATAACTTGCAAAAAATTACTTGTAAATTTATGAAAATTAATAAATCAACAGTCTTTATTTTTTATGTTTGTGTTCGTCTTAGTAAGCTTGTAATTTTTTTATCACAAAAAACTTCAGAAGCTAGGGACCATATTATAATACTGCGGTGTTTTATGCTGTATGTGCGATTAGACATGGTGAATTGCCTTTATTCTAGAGAAGTCAACGATAGAGCTGAACAATCGTAGCTATATAAATAATCTAAGCTGGACACTATTTCAGGAAGAAAAAAAACTGGGCGATTTTTTTTGGAATAATATTTTTCACCACATCCCTTTCATATTTTTCTGGAAGAAAGGTTTAATATTATTTTTTTATGTTTTATAATTTCTTCCCATCCATATACAAAATACTATCCCTATTATAGAAAACACCACTGGTGATGATCGCGAAGCCTCGTCTTTCGGAGGTTCAAAAACGTAAATATTAGCATTAACATTAGTCTTCTACTAGATGAAGCACCTCGTTTCTCTGTCACTATCTTCAAACCTCATCAAATCTTTGCCATACCTCGCCACTATTGCACCGACAATTTTGTCTATCTAACGAGTTGTTGTTGTCTTTATTGGTGTGTACAAAGAATTTACAAATAATATTCGATTTAAGATTACTCTTTATACACACCAATAATAGGAAATTCTCTTCCATCCCACGTAACATGCTTGGACTATAATAACCTTTTGAATTCAATACATATTTTTAATTATTAATGCATTTGGCGTGTAGATATTTTTAATATGAAATATTTTTTTATTTATTTAATTTATGGTACAAATACAGTTCTTATATATAACATATCAGATTAAACATTTTTTTTAAATACTTAGTAGTCATGTAGACCTCATCAGTGAAGAGAAGCTCTTGAGTCTGATGGGGGAGCCACAGTTCTTATTCCTTGTTATAATATATAAGTACATAGTGTATACAAATTATTTATTAATACGGTAAAAAGGTGAATTGGTAATGAAAGTAGGTATAGGAGTTATTTTGAAAAAGCTATAGGTTTAAATGATTTATGAATTTATGTTTGATTTTAAGAAAATTTTAATTTTTTTGATTTGCTCTGAGAGGTTACTGATACATCGTATCTCGATTGGTAAGTTATTATAGTAATTAATGGCTTTATAAATATAGTGATGCTGCATTTGGGTTGTTTTGCATTTAGGCATTATGAATTGGTATTTCTCATAAGTTTGAAATATTCCTGGTTTTCTGTAAGGTTAATTTTAATATGGAAACTTGCTTGATAATATCATCTACGTTTGGTACTGGAAACAATGTATATGAAGAGCATCGCTTTATGCTCAGGCAGATAATAAAAACTCGTCACCCTCCCTGACAATGTGCATTATATACATTAAACGCATTACTAATTATATTACTCTTTACTTTCAGTTTTCCTCCTTATTCTCACTGAATCACTGTCACATTTATGTCTGTCAAAATAATCTTTTAATGTAAATGTTAAAATAAAAAAGACTGTTACACAAATAAATAGATAAAAAATTATCATTGTTTTATATCTGTCATTCTGGGAGACGTATAACATTTTTTTTTTGTTTTATTTTCTTACCATGTATATGTCTTTCCTGTTGAATGACCAAATAAATAATTCAATCAATTTTGTATATGAGCGCGAATCTCTTTTGTCTTTCATCTGTACTAATAAGAGGAATTGTTCATTAGACTTTCTAAACACGTATGCTACACGTTTTTTCTCCAAGTCTAGTAGTACCTTATGATGTTCCGACGCGGTTGCCATAAACTTTTAATTAAAGACGGACTAATCAAATCAAAACCGGGCGCGGTAGGTGGGTAGGTGCTTTCGATTGTGTACTCTCGGGGTCATAACGTTTTAGGGCCGTTGTCCTTTGTACGGTGAACTAGTTTTATGATACGTTTATTTACGACCTCAAATCAGTGTAATAAAACCCGATTGACGGATATTCAGATCAGAACCACCGTGTAGGGCCGCGCACCGCGCATTCTTTGTCACTCAGGCGGACTCACTTATCGCGGAGGAAGATGCTATCGGGAATGGACACACGGAAATTAAACAATTGTATCTCTAAACACATCCACTCTTATAAGTATGCCCATATCACAAGAGCATTTATTTATCGTTGAACTGACGTTAGAGGAAAAATAACATAGCATTAGTAACATATATATATAATGTGACCACATAATATAATAAAATGTGACTATATACAAAAATAAACAATTATTACGGAGACAGGACGGAAAAGAATAAACAGTGCGTAATACCAAATTATTCAACAAACTACCTCATAGAATAAAAAATGTAACGGAACACAAAATATAGAAAAAACACTAAAGATATACTACAGAGAATTGTGAAGTGGATACTTAAAAGCATATAACTTTTAATATTGTAGTTTTATATTATATTATAAATTAAGGACAATTAAGTAATGAGTTGTATATATACTGTGATTAAATCTTTGCGTTTAAACAGTAAATACAGTTTATCAAGATGTAAAAATAAAATGGAAACAATAAAATAAAAATTAAGTCAATGGTGCTGCAGATTGATTTTTTACTCATAACACAGTACAGAATCCACAGATGAATTTTTCGCAAGCATTATATAATATTTATTATTAAAATATTAACCTTCTTCTTCTATCCCTTATCCTATTGGGTCGAGGTCCCTACACCGCATAAAAGGTTGCATCGTTTCCTATCTTGGGCTTTGCTCTCCACGTTAGCCCAATTTAGTTGCAATCTCGCTTCGCGGCAGTCCTCCAACTGTTTCTGCCAGCTCTTCCTAGGACGGCCCCTTGGTCTTCTGCCTTCTGGTCTTGCCTGGAATATCCGCTTTGGTAGTCTGTCTGCCGGCATCCGCAAGATATGTCCCAGCCACCGTAGTTGTAATTTCTCGATAAACGTTAATAAGGGTTCCACTTTGAGATATTCTCTTATATTGCAATTACAATATACGTTACGTAAATTCGTTAAATATTTAATTATTTTTTGGATAGATAATTAAATAATATTAATCACATATTAGTAATACACCCTGAAGGTGAACCTGAGCCAATGCCGGATGGATCCTAAAAAATTGGGAAATGAATAAATAAATAGTATCCTATATAAGTACAGCAATATCTATGTAAACGAGCAATATCCATTTAAATAAGCAATATTGTTTCAATATATTGGAGATATCCAAAAAAAAAAGCCATCGAATCGATAAATTTTAAGGGACACAAATACGCCATTGATGCTGTCCAAATGGTCCCACATTGAAGTGGATTATGTTTGTCTTGTATCGAAACTTACAGACGAAAGAAGGCTTTCATGGAAAATTCCATAGTGGCGCTTATTGTTAGGCAGTGGAAGCGGAGGTCGACTACAAATGCGTTTGGCTGACGACCTGAAGATAATCTCTTTGACAAAGAGATTGCATAAGAGACCATCGATAGAATTTAAAAGACACCTAGGAGTATATTAAATCTGGTACAACATGCAAATCGGCTAATAAAAAGAAGGAAAATCAACACGGAAATAAAACTGTCCTTTATTACCACGTTGCCACAAACTTTAATTCATTGGACTGTACGAAGACACATCGCTCGTTACTTTGATTATAGCTATTAGATTTTTTTAAATTGTCTTTCTCTGGTCGTATGCTTCAGAATTGTTTTCATATTTAAATTTATCATATTTAAATAATAATATATTTTTAATATATATATATTTTTTTTTATTTATTTTTATTTTATTTTATTAATTACACGGCTTAATAGCCTTTTACAACAGGTTTATACATAATTAAAATACAACAAACGATTAATTGTAAAAGAAAAATAAAGGGTATAAATGTAAAAAAGTATATATACATAGTTTAAACATAATGAGGTTAGACATATATGTAAAAAAGTATATATGCAAAAAAGTGTAAAGTAGTGATCTCAGAAATTTTTACTCACCGATAATATAGCAATATTAAATTTGAATAGCCAGGTATATATAAAAAATTTAAGACATTATATAAAAATTTAATATTTTGAAAAGAAATGATCATATAATGATTTTTTAAATTTTGAGAGAGATAGATTTAAAATGTCGACATATGTAGGTAGTTCATTGCCAAGTTTGTGCATCCGAGGTATGCTAGAATTTGAACGATAGTTTGTGTCCAAATTGTCACAATAAAACAGCATGTTTTGGCGGGTCCTACGGTTAGGTACTTTAAAATTAATACTATTCAGGAGTTCGCAACAGTCGAAATTTGAGTGTAATATTTTAAAAAGGAATATTAAATCTGTTAATTTTCTTCGATCTTCCAAGGTTAGGAGATTAAGATTAGTTTGCAAATATTTGTAGTTTATTTGGTCGATCGGAATATGAAGCTTAATTATTTATTATTAATTAATTAATTATTTCTATATTAGGAGTATAAGCCTATAATGCCTACAAAAAACTTTTTTTTTTAATTTTACCCTTCAACAGTCCAAGAGGCCCAATTACAGAAACAAAATATATCACAAAACACCCAGGCTTTAGTGTATCACATAGATTAATTGTGATCTCACCGGGAATCGAACCCGGAACCCTTGGTGTGAGAAGCTAGCGTCATGCCCACCGGGCTACGAGAGCTAATTGTTTAATTATGATACATTAAAGAAGTCTTAATGTGGAATATTAAAAATATAGAAGTATCATTATTAGCTTTAGCCGTGAAATCTAGGTATACTGTTTCATGAGAAGAGACAACAGGTGTCACTAGCATAGCCCCTTGAAATATACGGATAATTCCTATTTGCAACATATGTATATATAATTTTCAAAAATTCTATATATTATGGATGTTCTTACGATGAAATTGCTGAACTTTGCACTGTGTAGAGATCACTGCCAGCTAATACAGGTTGTAAGCTCTGGGCCATCGAACAAAAAAATTTCATACAAGTTTCTCATATAAATAGCTTCGTCTCTGTGAGATTTATATAATATAATTTAATTAAATAATAATCCCGCAGTGGATAAATCCAATAATTATTGTGTTCTCAGAACATACATATAAAAATATTGTTAATAGTTAATTTTTATCTCACTCATACTTAGCCATAGTACTCCTATGTTCATACTTTTGAGGGTGACTTCATGACGCATGTATGTATGACTTCCTTCATATTCATACAATTTCTCATGTATATTGAGTTTTAAGGCTATTCACAATAATCTTCTCCACAATTTGTTGTTTTCTGATGGTACCAAGATTTTGGAACGGTGCCAATTTTTTAGATTATTTCCTTAGGTAGGTAAGTACCTTATTTTTATGGCAACACTTAAAAATGTTCATTCAAATACATTAATAATCTTTCAAACATTTTTTGTTGAGGATAGCTTGTGGTTAGAAGTAAGCTACACACATATCTATATCATATTTTATGACATCACATAGAGTGTGGGCCATTTTTATTATGCTCTTATTCTAGTTTTTATGCAACCACATTTGTACACATATGAATGTAAGTGTATCGTTTAATAGGGTGCATCAAATAAATCTGCCTCATTTTTATCGCTTAAAATAGAATATATTTTTTATAAATTCTACCGTAAATAATTAAATAAATTATTAAACTATATATCATGGGGCACATAATAAAAATGTGACCCATTTGTAAGGCATCAATTTGCCCCACTTACAATGTGTATCATTTTACAATTTATGGTTACATTATTATTTAGAATTTTGATAATTATTAAAAATAATTTATGGGAAAAAATGTGTCTAGGATAGGATAGGACACTTCAAATAATTGTGCTTATTTGTGTCGTTTATTTTATAAAACGATTTTTTATGCAATAATGACAAAAATATTCGCCGTAAAAGATTTATATAATTTAAAAAAACATAATAAATGATGCTAGTGGGGCACATACATTATACATACTACTTATTGTATTTTATTGTGACTTTTATATTTATATTGTCAATATTATATCATTTTTTGTAATGCTATTCATTATGTACTAAGTCATTATGTAAAAGTCCAAATCAGAGCGTGTCTATTATAAAATAAAAATAAAAATATTCAATATGCCCCACTAGTATAATATTACCGAGCCTTAGTTTACAATTTTTGCTATTATTGAGAAGTCTTACTATATATCTTACTTATTAAATATGAATTATTATATAGCCATCTATTTCTACAATATTTGAGAATCGCCTGTATCAACCTAGAAGCGACAAAAACTTTATCATAAACACTAGATAGAATACAATAATCTAGGAGGTTCGAAAAATCAACGTTTGGTTATAAATAGAGGGGCTACGCCGGGAGTTTGTTTTGACATTTCAACCGGTGCGAAGTGAGTCGCGCGATGACGGCGATGTGCCTCGTCGTGGAAATTCACAGCGAGTTATTAAGTGGCGAAATAAATAGATGCGACTATTACAAGCGACAATTGGGTGGAATGTTATATAATGTGTTCCCAGCGATAACAACGTGTCGATCGACGAGTGACAGCTTACGAAATAGTGTGATTTAAGGAATAGGGTTAAGTTTAATTCGTGTTTAGTGACTTTATACATTAACAGGTTGAGTTATTGCTGTACGGTAGGTATATGAGTAGTTTGATTGGCCAGAAACGATTTGTTGATGGTACATAAAGTTTACAAAAGTTTTTTCTGGGTTTTCACAATATTTTTTAGGTTATGATAAAAAATTATGGGATAAATCAAAGATAATGGTCCCATTGCATATACAACAAAAATGATTATTTCACTATATTTTTGAATGTGCTAATAACAAAATGAAATATAATTTACGTTTAAAAAGTAAGTATTACACTTTAAAGTTTCGAAAAATGTACTGCATATTTTGACATTTCATAGGCAATATACGAGGTTAGGTTAGGTTATTAGATTTGGTTAGGTTAGGTTAGGTTTGGTTTGTTTAATTTAGATTACGATTATTTTAGTTAGATTGAATTAACAGGACATTAAATTATATAGTGAAATACTTATTTTCATTGTATGAACAACGGGACCATAGTCTTGGATTATTCCAAATATTGACGAAACTGTTCCGTCATTTTTGAACGCGGCGCGTGCATCACCCGACCAGTGGATTGATCTTTTAATAATTCCGAGCGCCAAGCCAGACCATAAAACTGAGAACTTTGGCACGTGAGATTTGAGTTTGTGCCAAGCAACATAAAATCTTAATGCATGTCACGATAAGGACATTTATTATCCAATCTGCTTTACGTCTCGGCCGCGTTATTTGTCTAAAGATACACCGGCCGAGAGCTTTTTCTCCGGCCGCTGAATGATGGCCAGGGTGCGCGGCTCCTCTATCTGGAATATTGGCATGTGGTCGGATGGCTGATGGCGTCTATTCCTGACTCGGCGTCGCGCACTTGAGAGGCTGTGGTCCATTTCGGACAGAGTGACTAACGACTCGAAAAGCTCTGCAAGCTAGCTTTGTAACGTAGGTGTGTTTTGTGCGAGTTACTTCGGTGTACAGACGAAGACGTTCCTATAAAAAAGGTGTACAGGGTGTGCCAGAGCTAGCAGCAGAAATTTGGCCTAAGATTTCTGCCTATTTTGCGAGTCTGAAATGTTCAAACAACCATGACGTAATATCAATACTTAGAGTTATGCAATATCAACGTTTGCATTTTTTTCCCATCTTTCTGACTTTGTTGACTGTTTTTATTTTATTTTTAAATATTTACTCATGTTTTGCATTGTTTATCTCATGTGCATTCTCTTTTGCATTGAATGAATTATTTCTAAATTTTTTAAATTGATTTTTATTTTAACATATTGAAATTAAAATATATTGCTCTATTATACTATATTTATTGTATATTAATATTTTTCATGTAAAAACCTGCAATGAATTAATTAATCCTTTTTTCTTTTTTTTTAAACAGTATTATGTCTTATTGTATTTTATTTTAACAAATTTAAGTTACAATGTTCAACCACACTATTTTGTTACGTCTATTGTGTATTCATATTATTACTTGTAAAAGTACCTTGTGCGTAAATAAATAAATATTTAAGGCGTCAAAGTTTTTGCGGATATCCTCAATGCAGGAGCAGCTACATTGGCTTCTCCTGCAGGAACGCATAAATTTCAAACTCTGTCTGATGGTGCACAAAAGTCTTCAAAGAAATGCACCACAATATCTTACACACACACACAATTATCTTATACTTACTTTTACTTACTTTCTCATTTTATATTATAAGGTAATTAGTACAACATCAAATTGCTGTAGTAGGTTTTGTAACCGTTGAAATAAATAAATAAAATATTTGATGGACCTCTGTATCCCGAACAATATCACTGGAAAGCGGCTCACACTGCGGTCAGCTGAATCGGATGCACTCTGCAGGCTGGTAGTACCAAGGAGACCTGGAGCCACCAAGTTTGCGGTACGTGCTTTCAGCATTGCGGGCCCAGCTGCCTCCAGTTGCGATCCATGAAAAATCAAGAGTATTCCAAGAAGACGCTAAAAATTCTCTTCTTCAAGATATCACTTCTATAAAACGCACTTGAAGCATTCTTCATGCAAAAACGGCTCTATTAAAATTATCATAAACATAAACATTTTCCACGCCAATTTTTGCGGTCGAATATCGGTAGGTTTGAGTTGAAATCATGAAAAATGAAATACTGCCCACGTTGCACATTGTTATATAGACCAGTGTATCCCAAACTACGAGTCGCGACCCACTGATGTGTCGTTTGCGAATATTAGGCGGGTCGCAGTCACAACACGCGAAAACGAATTACAACCAGATATCAATGTAATGTCTGCAATTTTCACTCATTTAACAGAGTTAAAAAATAACTTTTACGCTTACTTCGAAGAAGAGATGAAAAAATTCGACAGAATAAACTGGATTTACAATTCATTTCAAGACAACATATCAACAGAAATGTCAACAAAGGCAAGTGAAGAGCTTATTGATTTATCGGAAGATACGTCGCTGAAAAATACTCAGGCAATCAGAAAAATTTTGGCTTCTAGTTGCTGACATTTATCCCTGCTTGTCTGACGAAGCCATGGAAGTCCTCCTCCCCTTCACTACCACAAACTTACGTGAAGTGAGATTTTCTACCATGGTTTCTAATAAGACTAAATACAAAAATAAATTGGACGTATGCAATTAAAAGTGACTAACATTGAAGTCGACGCTAATGCTGTTATGACAAGAAATAGGCAACAAATGTATCCTTCCCATTAAAATATCACATATTAATATTTTTCGTAATGAAAAAATTCGATTTTGTTAATTTAACAGTCGTTTGCACAGTTACAATGTGTATTGGGAAAATGTAAGGCAGGAGGTGGGTCCCGAAAATTGAAATTTTTTTTTGGTGGGTCGCGATCCTGTCAACTTTGGGAACCACTGATATAGACCATTCTACGACAATAAATAAAATCACTTTGTGACCCGATGTACTACACAGGCTCTATTTATAAGGACTTCAAATCTTGAATAAATTAATAAACGTTAGGTAACAGTTTAAGGGGTTAATTAACATGACATTTAGAAAAAATAGTTTTCATAATACTAAGTCTTAAATTTTGAAGTTTTAAAAATACTTAAATTCATCACTTATTTAAAAATTCCAAAAATTGTCTAAGTTATGGCAATTAGAAACTAACTTGTTAGGTGAATTTTTAAACGAATTAAATTATTCTATTACGTATTTCTCGAAATTCCCTTTTCAGTTTGTTGCAGATAATATCTTAAAAACTAACAAGCTTATTTTATTCAAATTTTACACATATCTTACTTTTAACATTATCTATGTTGCGGTGTACCTATATTTTTTATAACATGCAACGATTGTTTATTTTGGTTTTTGAAATTTCGTTTTTTTTTTAAATGAAAAATATTTTCTAACTGATCTCATTTTCACAAAATTTTTTGACACATATTATAAATTACATAATTCAACAAGAAAATCATTAAAAGTTTCATTTTATTTAAACCCTGGTAACATGTCACGAAGAAGGACATTTGCGGGACAGCATCTTACCCCGTTATTTTGAAATATTCAAAATAATTTAATCATGAAAAATACTAACCATCATTAAAAAAATTATATGCAGTATAATAAATTCTTGAATTGGTATGAATTTTTGCTGTCTAAATTTGGTGTAACCCCTTAAAACAACATCTCCATCAGCTTAATATTAGTTTGGTTTTCGAATTAAACTATCCACTTAGTACATTTCTCAATATTCATCACTTTTTAAATTATAATAATTATTATTTAAAATAGATATAAATTAATGTTGGCATTCTAACAAAGAAAACAATAATTAATGAAGATTAAATATTCTACTAAGGCAGGCTAATGTTATTTATAATACTCGTAAAAATAAGTCAATTATTTACGGCGATGGGCGACAAATGAAATATTCAAGATTAATTTAAGTATTATTTTATCCACAAAGTCACTGGAAATAAATTTAACTGCAACACTATGTCGTGATTCGCACTCTTTATTATGCGCCGCGCCTATTGCACTTATACGCTCATTTGAATAATCGTCGCATGCAGATAGGTACTCCGGTACTTTAATCGCTGGCCGTCAATATTTATCAATGAATCACCCTTTATCTGTTTCGTTTTCTGTAGCATTCGCCAGCTGTCACGTTAAAACTGTCTCCGCCGCGTGTGTTACTCCGTATTTGTTAACGACATTTCGATCTTTCCAGCATTTTTCAGGTCCTTCTAACGATTTTTAAATATTTAAAAATGTTCGGGCTGTTTTGGAAAGCCTCGGAAATGAATGGAGATTCCCTTTTTAATTTTCTAACTTGACATCACTTTTTCCTCAGCCTGAACAGGTATTTTCTTTATCACATCAATGTTTTACTGATTTTAAACATACTGATTATAAGACTCTGCTATGGATAGTATTAAATTACTGATAATACATCTTCAATTCTCTGACAGTAAATTTTATTGATTCAGCATTTGAGCCTCTTTATAATTTTATTATTTTATTTACGCTTCAATAGGCGCCAATTACAGAAACAAAACACCCAGACTTGAGTAAATCACATAGATTAATTGTGACCTAATCGGGAACCGAACCCGGATCCCTCGGTGTGAGAAGCCAGTGTCATACCCACTGGGCTACAGGGCTGATGATTAAGATAGTCCTATTTTTAGATTATGCAAATGTCCTTCCGAATAACACGTGCGGCTAGTGAGATAATCATATCGCCAGAGTTAAATAAAAACCTTAATTATTTTTATGTAATGTCTATGATGTAAAACATTTAAAAAAAATATATTTTCATAACACAAAACACAACGTCACATGTATTCGTTTCTAATATGAAATTAGGAATTTTTGTACCTTTTAATTTCTTATTTCTTGTGAGCTCCCACCTATCGGAGGTTGCCAGTCGTAACAACCATCTTTATTTTAGATTCTGAGGCGCGAAATAGCCGACTAGAATTGCATCCAAACTGCTGACTGACATCTTCGATTGGCAATCGATATCGATACCAGCCGATGGCCCAGAAATACAATGACGAAATATTTTTTCTCTGCCTGTTCGGGCGTCCATGAGTCCACCGGCGTCTCCCGGAAGTCAGAAGCGTCGCGGCGCCTAGAAGGAATGGATTGTTTACGTTCCCGGGTCGTGCCGAGCGTCGGCAGCGGTCATGAAATACATTTGTATTGAGGAATGTTAGTTGAACTGGTCCAACAGACATCAATTTATTATAATTAATTAATTACTGTATTATTTTTTTTTACGATGACTAACCGTGTGATTAGTGAAGCATTGGAAAAGTATTTATTTGATTCCTTTATTTATTTTTCTCCGATTGCAATAATTAAAGTGATGTATTTTATACCTTATATATTACGTAAAATAACAACCAGAATGCATAGCAACAAATTAAAATCATTTTTTAATTATGATGCTAATAAATACTCTTGGATTGCATTTCATACAAAGAAAGAAGAATTAACAAATAAGAAACGATAAAACTAAGGAATCGTTGAAAAATTTTGCTTATGACAAGTGTTGAAGGTAACAGGAAAAGGAGGGATCTTCGAAAGACCTGGCATGATTAGATGAAAATACGGGAGAATACGTATCCAAGATGATGAGTCAAATGTGGTATGACAGGAAAGAAGAGTGTGTCGTTCTATCCTATGGGCATTAAATGATTTATTTTTATTAAAGTGAAAAGTTTTTTGTAAGTATATTTGGTAGTTCAGATTTCAGCGTAAATTGTAGAGAAAAAGAAATGGCTAAAAAGAGACAATACGCTCTTAGTATAAAAGAATAACCATTTATTATTTAGCTTGACAATATTATTTGGCTAAGGCAATAATTAAATGGCTAAAAAAAGACAATAGGCTATTAGTATAAAAGAATAACCATTTACTATTTAGCTTGGCAATATTATTTTTTTATGGCTTCATTTTTATCAATAAAAATTAGGTCAAATAATCGACACATAACTTTAAAAAAACAAAAACTCCTATTGTCATATAAAGCAAAAATGTACTTAAAAATAATAGCAAATTTGTGCGACTGTCTCGCCGCGCCTCGGCGTGTGTGGTCCCATAGCTGTCACCGCCGCGTGTCACCCCTCCCCCGCGTCCCCCGCGCGCGGCACCGGGACGCCCAGGCTATCGACGCCACTGTAAACGGACGCCGATTTACGCACTGTAAACTATTTTATTTTCAGTTCAAACTAGTGATGGGCAGTACTTTCGACAAGGTTTTGCAACGTTTCAGCGTTCAGAAAAAAAATATTGGAGTGTATTTTTAAATATCTAGAGTTCTAGAGTAAAACGCTGAATTGTTCATAATAATACGATAGTGATTTATAAAAAAAAATCTACCCAAAAACTTTAATTTTGAGAAATCACTATCAAAATTTGTGTGTATTTCAATAATATTTAGGAATTTCATTAAAAATATTATGTATGGGAGATTTTGTCTTTTTTAGGCACATTTTAGGCATATTTATCATTAATTCAGAAATAAGTAAAAAACTTACTACTTAAAAAGTCTTTTATTTCTATATTTCATTTTATTGAACATTTAATTAAGAAAACATTTTAAATGTGAATTTGAAATTATTTTATTAAAAAAACAGTGCCACAAAAGAATTCAGGCATTAGGTAGTCCAATTATATCTTAATGTTTTCTCACAAAACCCATCACTCTTTCTTTCACCCTCCTTTTGCCTTAGTTTGTATAACTTTTATTGTATTTTCCCTTTAAATACTCTCTTTAAAATGACGTACAATAAATATATTTCAAATAGGAAATAATTTATTCGGTAATGTACATAAATACACGACGTACACAAGAACATAATCATCCAAATTTGTCCAAAATAGAAAGCTTTCAGACCTATTGATAATAATAATTATTACCATTAGAGAGGCGAGAAAACAACTGAGAACTATTGACCTGTGGCAGATTAAATATTTTTTGCTTTAATTGGTTTACTTACCTGGCGTTATATATATTTATTTAGTAGAGATGTATACACACTGTACGAGTCAGATCAATGTTATTTTTATTAAAAATTAAGCTAGATGCTTGTATGAAAAAAGAGCTACGTTAGTGGTATCCCAGATCCCTGGAACGTGGCTCGAACCTTGACTTCTTCATGTGCTTTGTCGGGTCCTCCCGACGTCGGCGACCATCTGGGAGAAAGTTTCCCTGTCCAGGGCAGTGCGGAACAGCTCTCCCACGCTTCTTATCCCGGTTCACTCTCGGATGTTTCGAAGCCAGGAATGTCGCCTCCTTTCGACCCCTCTGCGACCCTCAATCTTCCTCTTCATGACAAGCTGAAGGATGGAATACTTTTCGCCTCTCATTATATGACCAAAGTATTAAATTTTACGGAAATTTACTTGACTAACGGATCATTAAGCGAGTGTCTTGATCACGTTTGTTAGAATATGTCAGAATAGATATCTGTTTGCGGTATATATAGGTCATAATATAGCAGGCCACTGTTCTTGGTAATAAACTACATTTCCAGTGTCAAAATGAAAAATTATCGGAAAAATAAATTTTGGGCAATTGTCCAACTTACCGAGACCCCATCCCTAGCGCCGCTGCTACCAGCGTCGCATTCCCCAGCAAACCGTTTTATTTCCAGCGCTGTCAGCACCTGTGTACAGCCGGCGGTCCCCTGCAAAAGAATCAGAGTGACATATATTTTAAACAAGCGCGTGAATAATGACCCGAGGAAATTATTCAGAATTTCGACCGGCCGCTTTCCCGCCATTCGGCGTGTAAACCGGCGGGAAACACGACCGCGGAATGCCGGCGGCCGAATAACGGCTTCTTAATTCGTCTGAATGCCGAATGCGACAGGACATTTAATTTCGTGTTAGGCTTGACATTTATTGAGTGATCTGCGGTCGTTTTATATTACGCTTTGAATGTCTCGTTTTATGTGATTTCTGCCCAGTAAAAGTCGAGAAATATGTAAACATTTTATTGTATTATGACGAAGTAGCTAGTTAACTATTTTTCGTCGGTGATTGTTTGTGTGATTTATGTTTACAGGAAATCTTGTAGATTTTTTAACGTGGCATCTTTTCACTATCACTATAATATCGTTAACCTTATTTATTTATTTCAGTGTACGCCACAGAAGTACCTTTTACATAATAATATATACAAGAAATCCAGAGTAGAACAGCAAAAAATTACAAAATTGACAATATATATACCTAAGTATAGATAATTGTTTAGAGTTAGAAAAAGAAGGTGTGAAGTATATAACATAAAACATAATTTAGAAAAAGGAGATGTGAAGTATATACAAGGTTAAATAAATAGGTATAATTATTTATTTATGATTGCATTATGAATTCAGGACGGCAGGGTGTAGAGCTTTTAGTAGAGAATCTTTATATTGTGCTAAACTGGAATTAAAAATATCAAAGATATGCGCATAGGTCTGAACTATATAGAATAAAAATATTGTATTCACTTTTCTTATTGGTTTTCACAATTATTATTTGATTTATTTTATTTTGTGAACTTATTTAAGTATTTTTAATTTTAATTATAAAAAATGTAAACAGAAGGTTGTGAATATTTTATCCAAAGTATATTACAAATGTCTCATAGAGATGAAGCTATTTGTATGGTAAAGTAGGTATGGAAGTATTTTTTGATGTTTATAGGGCATACAACCTATTGTGCGGCTGGCTTAAGTAATCAATTTAATTAAGTCCACTAGTTCAATTCTTGTGGTCATGAAAAATTTGAACATACGATATATCCTGAACATCTTTATAATAGTATTTTTTTAATTACAAAAATTGACAGTCAACCTGTGAGAAGGAGCGCTATGAGCATTTCTCTCACATAAAAATTTATCGCGATTGTTTTCTACTTTAGCAACAATGTATTAACGCTTACCTCCCTTTAAAAGAGAATTAAATCCTCGTGTTTTATCGGGAGGCATTGTCGTATATATTAGTAATGAAATCATTAGTAGCATCATATTAAAATAGTGAAATGTACGAAAAATAAAATGTAACAAACATTAGATTAAGTTATAAAAATTATTAAAAGGCCGCAAATGCTTCAAATTGTTTCAAAATAGGCGCGCCGACTGTGTCGGTGAGTTTAGAAGGTTCCGGAAAAACTTGTTCTAGAAATTTCTGGAAGGAGAATGTTCTAGAAAATTCCCGAAAGTTCTATAAGGATCTAAGCTGAGTGGTGGAATGTGCAGGTGTGTCTAGGAGGTTCCTGTACATTCGATAAATTTCTTGGAAGTTCTGGAAGGAGAATGTTTTAAAAGGTTCGCGAAAGTTCTATGACGATCCAAACAGTGTACTAAAAAAGTACGCGTGCGAAGCCGCGCGGGCACAGCTAGTTTAATTTAAACACTAAGTTTTAATCCATCGTTCAGTAACAATGTGTAAGCCTAATTGCTTTCAGTGGAGACACCCGTCGTCTCCAGAGGCAACATTAGAACTTAGATTAGACTGTTTTTATAATGATCTTCCACCCTATGAACGAAACAACGTTAAATTTAATTTTATTTACCGAATATTAAAAGTTGATTTCCTTCAATACAAATCAAAATTCTTCGTGGTTTTTCATTTTATTTGACTTGTGTTAAACGAAATGAATTTGTCATATTTGTTTTTTTTATATTTTTTCTTCTGTATGAAGGTTTGAACTTTGTGGTGACATTATTATTAAAATAAAACACAAATCCCTTTGTTTTCACCACTTTATTAGATATAAAATTTACAATGTTCTATTCTTCAGGATTGTTGTACACAAATAATCCTAGTTATGGATTGTTTTCGGATATTTTTTTTTCATTGCATTGTTGTTGTGATTGATTTTTTCAGTAGATTTTTCAAATCAGTTTTGAAATTCCTATGTTTTTTTACTGCCCTTATTTCATCGGGAAGAGCATTAAAAATGATACTGATTGATAGGTGAAATGATGTTGGGCTGTTCTAGTATGACCACTCGGCCTGTAACTAAAACATCCCCGTGTATTATTATTAATGTAAATTTAGTGAATTTGATTAATAATTTTTTTTCTTTATACCTGCACTTTTATTCTTATTCTAGGAATATTTAGGTTTTGATTAAAGCCTGTTAAAAATTATACACATTAACATGATGCGAAGTAAATTTTTTTACGTCTACATTGTCATTCGCCCACGTTCCCACGACTGCAAAACAAATCTTTCGTCCTGTCGTGTTTTACTGCGATACTTAACAGCCTGGACGCTCCGTTTGACTTGAAATTGGGCTTGAAGAACTGCTGTCACTGCCCGTCACGAGTCCTTGGGGCCGAGTTACACAATCACATCGCTTAATAAGCACTAAAATCGTAGTATTGTTGAAATTATAATTAATTTTAAAAATGCTGATACATGGTAAAATACATAACTAAAACAGGTCGGTGAAGACGAAATTCCGTCATGGAAATGCCATCTATATCCGTCGCTGATTATGTTTATCAGCGTGTGCCAGGGATATATCACATGTGGTTTAAAATGGAGCACGTGAAGCATTACCATCTCAACTGCTGAATCAATCGAATTCTGCTGAATAAATTTTGAAATATCAAAAACCATTATTTTTATAATCCCTTTCTTTTAACTCGTAGCGTCTGCTTGACTGTTGTCTGCCGAAATAACTTTTGATCGATTTTGAACCCTTTTACCGTGATCTAATCGAGCTGAAATTTTGCAGGCAGACTCGTGGCGACGATAAAAATGATCTAAAAAATTTTCGTTTTAAAAAATTGAATAATTATAGTATAATTTTGGATTTTTCGAAATTTTAATAATTTTTTTCAAATTGGAATTTATACAAATGAGTAAGGAGCCCGACGCGTGCAGTAGGCGCGAAACCTGTTTCAATGAGAAAGGTAGCATAATAAAAAGTTGTTTTTTTTTGGGTTAACTTTTTTACTTATCAAAATACTACATAAATACACAGGCGAATAACATGGGGCCTACAAATTAAAGTCAAAAAAGTTAAATTAGTTTCATGTTTTCGTCACAAACCCTAATTAAATTACCATTGGTAACTCTGTATACAATATTCAGTCGTAACGCGGAATAATCTGCCAACAATGACATGAAATCATTAGAGCTAATACTTTTTCTAACTAAATAGCTAAATAATTTTTGCTTTGCTCGTAGTAACTTCACTCTTTCACATGATTGAATCGGCAGCGTGTCTTATACGTTTTCATACAAATATTATTACGCGTTTATTTTAGTATAATGAAATTATTATAATAGTAAAAAAGCCTGTTAGGAGCCTCAACAACCAGCGTGTTTGTATGCGGAAGAAGTATAAATGTGATTGTGGCGAGATTTGTGTCAGGACAGAGGAGTGAGGCACTCTATCCTCTCTGCCTACCCTCGCGGAGAAACGGCATGATGTTCATTAAGTATCATAAGAATGATTTAATAAACACCATGCATTATAAACGATGAAATATTTTTGAATTTTTTTAAAGTATTATGTAGACTAGTTTTCTTCTATACCCTCATATGTCTCGATTTTTGGGAACATGAAAATATTAAAAATGTAGGTTTATGTGATCAGTATGCAATTTTGACAACAATCGTAGTTTTTGTTCTTTAAATAATGCATTTCGTCTCAAATGCGTTTAAAAATTGACAAGAATTTTTGCGGGTTGATTAAAGTGGGTTTTTATTTTCTCTAGAATATTTAGCTAGTTAAGCAATAGATTAAAACCGTTTTACAATACAGCATGGTGCTCAAAGATTTTTCATCGTTGTTCTGGACAGTACATCAGCATCGGTATCCAGGTTGTCGTTAAAGTTTCAGACATTATTAAATCATTTATGGGAGTCGTATTTCTATATGTGGCGACACTGTTTAACCATGGCGGGACAAAAAGGATGTATAAAAGAATTTTCAAAATTAAAATACGTATAAAATACTAAAAAATTAAACAAGAAATAAGTTCTCTACACTTATGCATATATATGTTAAAATGTGTGGTTACATCACAGTGGTAACATCTTATATAAAATATTTTTGACTTCTCCAAAAAATTGGTTCAGGTAACGAGAGTCGAAAGAAAAAGGTTCTCTATATTTATTTATTAATTTTATTTATTATATTTATTAATGCAGTAGATACATGTTTCTAGTAATAAATTGATTCTATATTATAACATTTTTACAGACATTTTACTCCCCATAATATGAGCCAAAGCTTGAGCTTATGGGAGGAGTATTTACAAGCTAAATTAAAGTATAAAAGTATAACGAATAATTAAAGTACTGCGTTAAGAATACGATAAGGTAATTTACTCAGATGATTCCAGAACAGATTACAGGAACTATTAAAATTCACTGGCAAAGCAGGAATGAAGATCAACATCTCAAAGACTAAAATAATGATAAACTGCTTTGTTGATGCTATAAGCATTGATGATTAAAGAATCTAACTTAATTATTCGATAGTTATTTATTTATGTAAGATAAAATATAATCATGAAATGAAATGTGTTACGGAGCTTCACTAACACCTGTATTTTGGAATAATTCAATTTTCTCGAAGTCCGCGATTTATCTGCGAAGCATTTTCTAATTATTCAGACACATCGCGCAAGAAAAATATTGATAATCCAAAGATGCCGGTGGCACTTAAAGGTGGAAATATCTCAATTCGATGGATCTACCATATCAAAGAAGCCACCGGCTATCCTATTTCAAGGATTATTCGAACTGCGGACTACAGAGGAGGATGGAGAAAATCTTCGAGCACCAGCAGACCATAACGGGTGGCTCCATTCCTAGTTATTGATATTGTGGAAGTGATTGTATAAGTAACCACCCAATTACTTTAAAAATATGATAACATTTGTTATGCAAAAAATCTATATTTTGTAATGTCTACAGTGAATTCATGGTGTCAATACATATGTATCATCGGCAGTAGGAAAAAAAATTCTCTCTTTTTTCTAAGTCCCTTGCATAATTTTTTTTATTTCTTTAATCAATGGGCATTTAGTTCGGTTAAGTGGGTATTACTAACGTGACTTAAGTACTCAGGTTCAGTGGGCAGCATATCATGAGTGAAACTGTGTAGTGTCGCTTTAAGCTCTATTGAATTCTGATTCCCTATATGTATATCAGTCGGTTCTTTCCACTGTTTGTATAGCGCGTATAGTTTTCCTCCACGCTTCTCCAAGAATCATAAATTTTCCAGATTTTTTCTTTCTCTCTATCAAGATTACAAAATTTGAAAGAATTATTTTCTTGCATGTTGTGGAAAGCCTTTGAAAGGCTCTGATCAAAATTTGATTAATCTTGTACACCCGGCTGCATATTTTCACCATCATCTATTTGTCTTTTTTTGTGTGCTGCGAAAATGTTGACGTCTATTTTGGTAATGTTTATATAAAGCCTTTTTTTCCAATTTTTTGACGACAAGTTACTCAAAGTTTTGGCTGGGCCCGGGTTAAAGGCGATAAGTGCGGAATAAAGCCGCTGGAGATAAATGAATCGTAGATTATTGGGCAAACAGGAAACAGGATGTCGGCAACAAAGTTCTTGGCCTTTTGTTTATGACATGCGCAACCGTAAAATCGCGGAGCTTCTCAGATGTCTCTGCTCGTCTGCCGGGGAGACATGTTCTAAATAGTTGCTTCATCATCGCGGATGCTGAATACACTTGGAAAAGTATTTATATCGCCACATTTCTTCATTGTTTTAAGATGAAGTACAGTTTTTATATACGTTTTATAATGATTTTTCAATAAGATAATATGATAATGATAAATTCAACAAGAATGATCTTGTGTTATGGGGTGACAATAGACATTTATACAAAATCTAATCATGACAATACAATGTTTTAAAACACCATATTATTAATATGAAATTGATCAAAATGATCCTAGAAGTATATATGTAAGTTTTCTTGTATGCCTATTATTTAAATACATACAATCAATTATTCATAATTTAAATAAATACAGTGAATAGGTTTTCAATCGATAAAATTACTAAAGTATACCATAATTATTAATTAATGTTATATTGGAGATATTCATACAGGTTCAGTTTAAAGGCAAACTTATGATTTTTCAATAAGATAATATGTCAACGTTATAATAATAACAAGAATGATCTTGTGTTATGGGCTGACTATAGACATTTATACAAAACCTAATCATGACAATACAGTGTTTAAAAATACCATATTATTAATATGAAATTGATCAAATTGATCCTAGAAGGATATATGTAAGTTTTCTTGTATGCCTATTATTTAATTACATACAATCAATTGTTCATAATTTAAATAAATACAATGAATAGGTTTTTAATCGATAAAATTACTAAAGTATACCATAATTATTTATTAACGCTATATTGAAGATATTCTTACAGGTTCAGTTTAAAGGAAAACTTATCCTGTTGTTGTATCGAGCGTGTAATATTGCTAACCATGCAGAAAACTTCACAATACTTCACAAACATCCATTGCCTGCATTGCCTGCATTGCCGCACATAGTCTTACGTCACGTGTTACGTAACACGCAATTATCCTCGAAATATGCGTGATTTGTAAATTTGGCTTCTGGTAAGTCTGTATTACTATAAAATGTGTGCTCGTATATTATAATTTCACTTTTATAGAGAGTGTGAACATCTTGACAAATATAATAACATAAATACATGATTTATCACTGCCCAGATAAAAAATGCTAATTAAAAATTTTTATACAATATTTTTATATAAAAGTATGTTCTAAGAACACAGTTACTGGATTTTGTTGTTAAGGGATGATTAATTAATTAAGGATAAATTCTTAAAGTCTCACAAAGACGAAGCTACTTATAAATGAGAAAAGTGGATGGAAGTCTCTTAGTCTCTTATATATCTTAGCCCTGAGCCATCGTATAAGAGACTTTCATCCACTTTTCTCGTATATAAATTAGCTTCTTCTCTGTGAGACTTCTTTAATTTATCCTTAATTAAATATTTTTAATTAATATAAATAATAGAAGTCTCACAGAGAAGTAGTTATTTATATGGAAACATCCACACACGTTTATATATATAGATATAGATTGTATTAGAATAAATATGGAGTAAGGAAAAAGCATAACTAAGAAAGAGCTCTAAAATATACGTGCCCAGAGAGTACCATACATAAACACGTATCATTATCTTCTTGCATTATTTAGATTACGACAAGAATTAATAAGTTTTTTTTCCCGTAACACAAGCCTAATGGAATGACATTAAAATAAAACGACATCAAGCCGAAATGTCTCCTCTGAAAGGACGAGCCGGGCTGCAGGCCGTGGTGACTTTGAATAAAATGTGGCGAGCAATAAAAATAAAATAATGGGTAATTTAATACAAGTGATTAGGCTACTGTGGGGCCATTTGGGAAGGTGACTGGACAAAAGCCTCTTTGTGACGGAGGCGACATTCGATTTGTTAGTTCACTTATGAAACAAAACGTAAAAGTAACCACCGGGTGACGCGAGAGTAACGCGACATTTTAGAAAAAAACTACAAATCGCTCGAAAAGGTGTCTGTGTTTTAGAAACTTCTAGAAGCTTAGAATCCTATAAATTGCGTAGCCTCGGATATCAGTTTGTTTGTGACAGCTAGCGAGTACCTCAGACAAAGCGAGTGGGTGATTCAGTGCACATATTGATGCCCAGAAAATACCTACCTGTGGAATATTCTCGATAGCAAATCGTATGTATGACAACAAAGTATTCCAAAGACAAGTGGAAAATTCTCGAGTGATGATTAGTGAGAATTACGACATATTGTTACTACTAAACTTGAGTTTAATTACTCTGCACATAAAAATTATTTTGTGTGACATTTCGTCATCCATCGCCGCGAACACGTGATTATATTAATGTTTTAGATATAGCAGCTCCAGAATAAATAAGATAAATGCTTTATTATACGTATAGCTTTAATACCAATACATATACGCCACGTTATACTGTACCATTTATACAAGAGCATTTCGCGATATCTAAAATCTTTTCGGCGAAGGAACGATTAGCGAAAAGTGGATTGTTCGCTTCAAAGGTCGGCCTATGCATTTCAAAGACCAGGCCCATCTAGTGGCTATGGAAAAAGACAAAAGTTGCTGCACTGGACACTATGGAATCGACTGTCTTCTAAATAGGTAAATGGGAACCTGGTAATTGAAGTTGATAGTGACTACGCTTCCGATTACATAATTTGTTCAAAGTTTGTTTTCGTTTTTGGCTATATCAACATTTAATTTTTAAATAGCAGAGGATATTTCTGTGGGCGAAAAGAACAACCGAATGAATCAATAAAATCGAGTTTTGAGTTAAGTATGCAGAGTTTTTTTTAGATACATATCTAGCGAGGAAGAATTAGATGAGTCAGAAAATAAAATAAAATGTGGCAAGAAACAACAAAATTAGTCGACGCTCTTGTGCAAAAAACAAAACTATTGGTTCAAAAATTAGATAAAAATAACAAAGACTTTAAGAGATATTTCGTAAACAAATGAGATTCCCAAATTTTGTTTTGACTCTCATAAAAAGCTGCATTTCTTTACTTTTTTTACGGTTGTTCTTTTTGCCCACAGATTTATGTATCAACCTACCCTTATAGTATTCTTAAAGAAAAAAAAATTGGCCAATATGGCTCAAGTGGGGGTGCTGTCCTGGATTCTTGTTATAATGTGATAATTAGATTCTAATAAAGCGTTTAAAATATATAAAACAGTGATAAGAGCTACTACGCTCTACGGGGCAAAAAATTAGATGACAATAAAGAAACATATAAGATGTTGATATCCATGGTTAGGGTGGTCCATATTCCTGAAGAAACAAAAGAAGGCAAGTTTAAATGGTATGCACGTGGATGCAAATCTAAAGGTAGATGACTTTATCCATGTACACCAAAACGCGCGTTTTTGTATGTTAGCTTGTGGTTGTTTTGTGGCCATTGGTTGCCAATAAGACGTCCAGTATTTTCCTGCGACTTTTTTCACTGTTGAAAAATTAATTAAGTATATCGTTTACATGCAACTATTATACCGACTGGCGACAAATTCGAAACATCACTTAATAAGCGGTGAGCGTCTTGGCTTAATAATATTTATTTAAACAACTGATTTAATTGTATCCGCGCTCTTAGAATTATTATTTTGAACCTGGCGCTTTTTCACATTAAGCCACGACCAGTGTAATGAAACCGTCGATATTATCGTACTGTGCCACGGTAGTGTAATGAAACCGTCGATATTATCGTACTGTGCCACGATAGTGTAATGAAATCCGTCGATATTATCGTACCATGCCACGGCAGTGTAATGAAATCCGTCGATATTATCGTACTATGCCACGGTAGTGTAATGAAATCCGTCGATATTATCGTACTATGCCACGGTAGTGCAATGAATTCCATCGATATGGTACTTATAAAAAATCGATAGAAATGCTTCTTCTGTAATTCGACGCTGTATATATAATAAATCCTATGTGCCGTTTAGTACATTCTGAGATGAACGAATAAATTTTTCAATTTTTCATATAAATAATGGAGATATAGTAAAAACAACATTGCCGTTCATCTGAAAAGTCTGCCTAGTAATTATTTAAAATATGTTTTATAAATCTAGTTTGTGCAATTATTTTTAAAAGCAGTTTTATTCGTTTATCTCAGAATGTACTAAAACGTCACATAGGATTAATTATATATACAGCGACGAATTGTTCTTGTTGTTGGAAATACAATACAATACAACACGCAAACGTTACTACGGTACTACAATATAGGATATATCCTTTATTTTTGCTGTCATAAAAAGTTATGTCGCATCAATATGTTCCGTGTCGCCCTGTACAACCTCATGAATAGGTCGTGTCGCCTGTGATGTAAAGTGGCGACAAAAAAGGGGACCCTGGGATGCTTGTGCATCGCCGATGCATTAACTCATTTTATTTAAACGGTTTCTTTAGACTTGCATGTTTCCTTTTATATTTTGTGAGAGCATACCAATTTTTGCTGCTAATGCATTACTTCCAGGCGTTATTATATAAGTTAATTACTTACAATGTCTGGTCAAACAATGGTCATCGTAAAAAAACAGATAAGATAATTGGATAAGCATACAAATTGAATGGCAAACGCCATCGAGCAATCTACAGGTAAAATAAGTTGCAAAATTAATCAAATATCTTTTTTTTATTTGCATTAAAGGTGACATAGAGATAAGCGTCGGAGTCAATTCGTTTTTATTCCCTTTATATTAACTTTGGATCGATTTTTGACCCTTTTCCCGTGATCCAATCAAGCTGAAACTTGGCAAGTAGACTCGTGGCGACGATCAAGAAGATCTATCAAATTTTCGTTAAAAAAATTTATAATTATAGTATAATTTCGGATTTTTAGAAATTTTATTGGTGTTTTTCAAATTGGAATCATTAGAAAAGTTTGATTAGCAACGGCGGCCCGATAACGTCGCGGAATATTTTCTAAATTTGAATAACTCCGTCGGTGTATATAATAGGTACTTCACTACGAATGTCGAAAATCTAAATTGACTGACAAATGTTTTTACAATTTAATCTTCAAAGCATGAAGTGTCTTATCAAAGCTCAAAACATCTGACATCTTAGAAATATATTAAATTACTGTAAGTTTAGTGTTATGTTATATGTTTTAATTCGTCTTTAATTGTTGTTATATTTTACAAAGAATGGGAGTATAATAAAAACTTGGTTTATATGGGTTACTTTTTTTTCTATCGCTTTCTTCTTTTGTGTTTCGTAAATTCGTATTTTCTACGTAAAACACCCTAAATTAAAAAAAATATTTATATAAAATAAAATATTTCCAGTGATCAAAATGAGTGATGATTTAATTTTAAAAAAATACATGTATATACTCATATATATTGTCACATATTTACCGCTATAGGGTTGGAGTTAAAAATAAGGTAAACGATAAGGACACTTTATTTGAAAATAGTAAATAACACTCATATGAACGATTATCTAGAATGATCGCGCCCGAAAATCATCGCTCTGTTTAATCGCTTATTTTGCTTACGAATAACTTGAACTCGGACTTGCCTGGCGCTCGGTATCGCGCTATACATAGCTGTCACCCCATGCATGCCCTGCGCTAGTGCCAAGAATATTCGGATCATTTTTCAAGATTATCTCAGGAATCTTTTGACCCATCCGGGAGGTCCCTGGATGCAATTTTTACTCCTTTTTTTCTAAATCATTACAATATTTAATTTATATAAATAATTGTAACCTAAGAGGCATTTCAATGATCTAAAAGTATTAATTATAATTGAAATAGTTAAATTTATACGTCGATTAGTCGTGGCGAGATCTTTGGTCCCCTAGTAAGACACTTGCTTAGTGATCAAGTCGTCTGAAGTCCATTCCTCATTTCAAGATTCCACGTTAGTGGAATTCTGGAATACTGGAATCTAAGGTTCCAAGACAAATTTAGTCATATTTTCAAAACAAGCATAGTTTTAACCCGCGAGCACTCGCGCTATGAGCATTTTGCTCACGATAAATTTTAAATTTGCGCCATTTTGTCAAAAACAATTTCTAGAGTCTCGTACATTCAGTAGCTAAGTTTTATATGTTCCCCCACCCGCGCGTAAAATTGCCCTTGTGCCAGAGCCATCCAGTTGCTCACAGGAGCAGATTCGTTCACTGGGTTACCGTCGCGCGGCGATTTGCTTATCGCGTGAGTGACGACGTACTTAAAATAGTTGATAAAATATTTCAAATATTAAATAAACTTTGTTTGATGTTTCTCATTATTAATTTCATTGTAAATATTGTAAAGTATATATAAAATAAATCAATTTTTGTAGATGGGTGAATGAGATCAACGTATTTTGGCGTGTCTTTAAATTGTGTGGTTAGAAGAAGACTACGAAGAAGACGTTGAAGATCCGTCTTTTATGTGATCATTATGGATATACCTACCTAAAAGTCGTATTTACGATGAAGATTAATGTTTCTTAATTAGATTGATAAGAAAGTTTAAATTTTAAGTTTTATTTTTTTTTTATTTATTTTCTTAAGAATGCCTTAGAAAACTGGGTAAATTTAAGTTTTTCTTTTTTTAATAAAAGTGAAAGTTTATAATATTTTTAATAGTTCAATAAATATAAATATGACAAAATTACATGTATTTTATTATAAAAACCAAAATAACATTAATGATTTTTTGGATTTGTATTTGTGAGCAAGATGCTCTACACGCGAGTGCCCATGTGATTTTTGTTGGCGCGAGTTCTCGCGGGTTAAAACAGTAAGAACGTGGATGTGACACGTCTTCTGTGTACCTACATATCTCTATTTTTAAAAAATGTTTATGATTTTGACAACTCTTTGAAAAGAGCAATAAAAATTAAATAACATTGCATTCGACATGTAGTTAAATATGAATGTGTTTTTTATTTTAAAAAAATAATAAGTGTTGCTGAAAATATTTTTTACTTCGCAATCATGATATCATGTTTTAATCAGAATAAATTAAAATTTTTCGTCCAAACTACTATTTTACATAATATTTATCCCACGCTTATTTTTGGACGGACAACTTGACAAAATGTACACATTACGCTCAGAGATATTCAACTTCACTTCAACAACAAATATTTTTTATTAAATTTTATCACTACACTACGAAAAATGAGTAGGTATCGAAAATATTCAACCATAAATTCAACTTTATAAGATGAGTAAAAAATTGAAATAAGATGGAGACCATCAGACCACAAGGTGAAGCTGGTAATGTCTATGAAGCTTCATCGACTGTTATTCAGAGGAAGACTGAAGATTTCCTGGATGACTCAATGGTCCAAAATCCTTCAAAGAAACGGTCTAGATGAGAGCGACAACCAAAATAGAAGAAGAAAAAGATACAGCCTGAGAACGAGAAGAGCCGACCCCAACAGCTTACCTAGGCAATGTGTCGGGACCGTGCAAGAAAGAAGAAAAGAAAAATATTGAAATATATATATTTTTTCAATCAAACATATCGCTAATGATAAAAATACCTCGCGTACCATACTTTTGTCAAAATTAAGTTATTTGTGTATGTATCTATAACATGTTAAAAGTTGTCTGTTAAAATAAATATATGTGTGTCTCTTATTCCATTTAAGCAGTTCATCGCATTCTATTTCTTGAAAAGAATCTAGGTAGGTATTATGTTTTTTTGTCTCCCCTGTAAAATCTGTAATAAGTGGCTTATAAGGGATTGTTTTATCATGAGCGATATTCCATATATTTTGGATTGGGTACCTACTCTTAAATATTTAAGTGCTAAAAATGGTGTTTTCCGTGTGAAATATATCGATTATCATGAAGGATATGAATTTTCAACTAGCAGTTAATCGGCTGTAATCCTACGGGTGTCTTTACTAGTTATGTAGTTTCGAAACTTTTGAATACGGAATAGCTTTAGGTCAAAAACGATAAAACATGAAGATGTGTTGGTACTTGAATTTTTTTTTACATGCAATCGTTTTTTTTTTAAAGAAACGACGTGAAAACAAACGAAGCCATATTGAGTTCTTGTCAGCTATTAGATTCTGTATGCATGCGAGTTCACGAATGTTTCGAAATTCGTCATTTTTTTTAAATAGAGATGCGAACACGGAATACGTGTCACATCAATATTCTTAGTATTTTCAAACTAAGCTAAACGCTTGTGCTATAAAAATAGGACTAACTTGCTGGGCTGGAGTGAGGTTCGAGCCCGCGACCTTTGGTTCACGAGGCGAGAGTCCTAACCACAAGACCAACAAGCTACTCTTGTTTGTAGAAGTATAATGCTTACCGTACGCACATGAATACACGCATGCTTTTTTCCAAGAACAATATAGTTAGGTCAGGTTAGGTTAGATTAGAACACGGAATACGTGTAACATCAATATTCTTACTATTTTCAAACTAAGCTAAACGCTTGTACTATAAAAATAGGACTAACTTGCTGGGCTGGAGTGAGGTTCGAACCCGCGACCTTTGGTCCACGAGGCGAGTGTCCTAACAGCAAGACCAACAAGCTACCCTTGTTCGTATAAGTATAATGCTTACCGTACGCACATGAATACATGCATGCTTTTTTCCAAGAACAATATAGTTAGGTTAGGTTAGGTATGAACACGGAATACGTGTAACATCAATATTCTTACTATTTTCAAACTATGCTAAACGCTTGTACTATAAAAATAGGACTAACTTGCTGGGCTGGAGTGAGGTTCGAGCCCACGACCTATGGTTCACGAGGCGAGAGTCCTAACCGCAAGACCAACAAGCTACTTTTGTTTGTAGAAGTATAATGCTTACCGTACGCACATGAATACACGCATGCTTTTTTCCAAGAACAATATAGTTAGGTCAGGTTAGGTTAGATTAGAACACGGAATACGTGTAACATCAATATTCTTACTATTTTCAAACTAAGCTAAACGCTTGTACTATAAAAATAGGACTAACTTGCTGGGCTGGAGTGAGGTTCGAACCCGCGACCTTTGGTCCACGAGGCGAGTGTCCTAACAGCAAGACCAACAAGCTACCCTTGTTTGTATAAGTATAATGCTTACCGTACGCACATGAATACACGCATGATTTTTTTCCAAGAACAATATAGTTAGGTTAGGTTAGGTATGAACACGGAATACGTGTAACATCAATATTCTTACTATTTTCAAACTAAGCTAAACGCTTGTACTATAAAAATAGGACTAACTTGCTGGGCTGGAGTGAGGTTCGAACCCGCGACCTTTGGTCCACGAGGCGAGTGTCCTAACAGCAAGACCAACAAGCTACCCTTGTTTGTATAAGTATAATGCTTACCGTACGCACATGAATACACGCATGATTTTTTTCCAAGAACAATATAGTTAAGTTAGGTTAGGTATGAACACGGAATACGTGTAACATCAATATTCTTACTATTTTCAAACTAAGCTAAACGCTTGTACTATAAAAATAGGACTAACTTGCTGGGCTGGAGTGAGGTTCGAGCCCGCGACCTATGGTTCACGAGGCGAGAGTCCTAACCGCAAGACCAACAAGCTACTTTTGTTTGTAGAAGTATAATGCTTACCGTACGCACATGAATACACGCATGCTTTTTTCCAAGAACAATATAGTTAGGTCAGGTTAGGTTAGATTAGAACACGGAATACGTGTAACATCAATATTCTTACTATTTTCAAACTAAGCTAAACGCTTGTGCTATAAAAATAGGACTTACTTGCTGGTCTGGATTGAGGTTCGAGCCCGCGACCTATGGTTCACGAGGCGAGAGTCCTAACCGCAAGACCAACAAGCTACTCTTGTTTGTATAAGAATAATGCTTACCGCGCGTATATAAATACAATATGTTGCTATAGTTAGTACTCTGGCGTTCAGAATAAGTTGAAAACACCTGTACGCCTTACCGATCGGTTGTCCGTCGCTGATTGGATCTGACGTCCCGAATAAAGGAGTCCAGCCACCGCGCGGGGGACACACGACGCATGACGCATGACGCATGACGGGGCCGAGACGCCACTATCCACTATCGCGCGGGACATCGGCCGCTTTGTGTTTGGACTAATGTGTGACCAACACCACTTTGTTTTCCTACGCCGCTGAATGTCCCGCTCGGATTTGTCATGCCGGCTCGGATCAACATTGCCCCGCGGAGTAATGGTTTATTTTTTACCATATATTATCATTACTTCTCTCCATCCAATACCGCGGTTTATTAGAACATACAATATTCTCATTCGCAAAGCAATTAAGACAAATTTTCAGATTGTTAATCGAAATAATAATAATAAAAACATTAATTGATAATATGACCACTGTTGCAATAATTAAAAACAACCTGTTTGAGTGATTTCATACCTTTGTACGTTTCAGTCGTATTGCCTTTTGTGTATAGTTTTCTGGGATATTCTGCCGTATATATGTGACGTCTCTGGCCAGAGAGGTCACATATACACGGCAGAACATCCCAGAAAACTATACACAGAAGATTCTGAACGGCCGTGAAAACCTAAGGACATTTTTAGTCGTATTGCATTATGGATATAAGCGGCTACGTCTGAAACGGTTTTGATAATGACAATTTTTATCCCAACTTTGCTCATAGATTAAAATTTAATATAATTAATGATTTTAATAAATATTTTATGTGATAATATTTAAATGACAATATGTTATACGATCATGCATAAAAGTTATGGACACGTTATGCCCATTTTTGTGATTAACTCTATAAAATAATAAATAAATATAATAAAATTACTTAAAAAAATATCTTACGGATATTTATGGTTTTTGTGTTTAATTTGTAGAATTCCATATTTATTTTTAGCGAAATTTAAAATAAATTAAATTTTAATAAATGTTATTATTAAGTTCTACGGGTTAAGTATTTTTATATGTTACAGCTGTTTCGGCTTGTAAGGCCATTATCAAACAGTCTTACTTAAAAGCCGAAACAGCTGTAACACATATAAATACTTAACCCGTAGAACTTAATAATAATATTTATTAAAATTTAATTTATTTTAAATTTCGCTAAAAATAAAAATCTTATGGATACTTTGTAGCGATTGATCTATTGATTGAAAATTTCACATTTTGGAAAATGTTTAATTTTTATTATTGTCAATGTAAAGAAAAACTTACTTAGAAGGCACTATGCAATTTAGAAATTTAGATATAATAAAAATTTAAAAGCGTTGATTTTAAAAATAATATGCTTTTGATAAAATCAATCATCAATTGTGAAATTGACACGATTTTCAATAAATAAATCATCAATAAAATGTCGGTCAATGCTTGTTCTATAAAAGCAAACCTAAAATCTGGTTTCGCACATTTATCTCTGTGTGCGGGGGTTGAATTCAAGTATGCGGACAAATATTTATAAATATGCGGCCGCACACCCTGACACCTAAGAGAGGACGTATTATATATATGTAAAGAAAAATATAATTTTCTTTAATTTGAAACAATGCCAAGCTTCACTCGTCATTGTGGCTCTATGTGGCGTAGACTGTCTATGGTCTTTATTATCTATGGATAGTAGAAACCATTGTTAAAATAATCTATGAGTGATGATAGAGAAATTTGATAAGATTAGTTTCAATAATAAAAGGTGATTGCTATCGTAATTGTGAATAAGGAACCGGCATTACAATTAATAACATTAAATGTCGTTTCTTTCTTTAATGTTTTTGTGCTAGATACCTACCTTTCATTATGTAAATCTTATGATATTGACTAAATAAATCTTTCTTTACAGAGAAACTCAATTGTGTTATAATTAATAGTGTCGTAATCACAAGTAAAATATCATTTTATATATATAACATATCATTTTACTAAAAAATTCTATAAATTCATCTCGTCTGAGATCTTAGAAATTGTACGTAATATAATTAATTGTTTTTAAATTTGTCTAGCGGACATTAATCTCCATCGCGTTGAGTAATGATGGGTGTTTTACAGCGAATAAGTCATGTAACGTCCCACGGCGTGTATCGGGTGTCCCGGAGATGTGGACCGGGTCCTTCAGTGATAAAGCAGTCAGGGAGCCGCTGGACCGGGCGCAGCCACCGACGCGTGGACCATCAAAATACACAACACAGATCGGTCGTGACATTTTATTTTTCTTTATGTAAATCAATGACCGAATATTTTTGAGTGGATAAATATTTCTTTTCGTAATATATATAAAATAACTTTGTAAACACCACTTTTTTATTGAAAAAAATTCAACATGTTTCGAAGCCAATGGCTTCTTCGTCAAGATAACAAAAATAAAATTTAAAAATCGAAGTATAGATCGAAATATTAAAAAGTTATAATATAGAAAATAATAATATTAATACCTACTTAACATGAAAATAAATTTAAAAGATATCTATTTGCAAAAAGGACCTGATTATATATAACGTTCCAAAATTTCTAATTTATCAAACTGTGATTCTGTAAATTTTGTTAATAGTAAATTGCATGTTATAAATAATCAGGTCCTTTTGCAAATAGTTATCTTTTAAATTTATTTTCATTTTAAGTAGGTACTTTATATGATCATTTTCCATATATAACTTTTTAATATTTTGATCTATAATTCGATTTTTAAATTTTATTTTTGTTATCCTGACGAAGAAGCCATTGGCTTCGAAACATATTTTTCAATAAAAAAGTGGTGTTTACAAAGGTATTTTATATAAATTATAATTATGTCACCACAAAATAATTTTGTTATATTTGAAGAAGAAATTTATTTTCAATTTGAAAATATTTTTAACGATAATTTTATATATATTTATAATAACATACTATTTCTGGCTACTGAAGAAATATTGAAAAAATAACAATACTCTAAAATAAAGCATTAAAAATTTACACAAGAATCAAAATGAAGCTAGAAAGCTTACAGATAATGATATTTAGACCAATAATTTAATTGAATGTAATTTTATTTATATGCATAAAATTATTAATGGATACCACAATAATTTTTAAGAAAAATAAATAAAAAATTTACATGAACATGACCACTGTAAAAGAAGAAAAGATGAAAAAGAACTACCATTTTTAAAGAAAAAGATCGCAAACTTCTATAATGTATAGTGGAATGAAATTATATATGAAACAACCAGGGGATACTACGATACTACGATACAGGGGACGAAAACAATTAAAGACTTTTAAGAAAAACTAAAAAAATACGTGATACTTTTAAATAAAAATTTAATATACTTATGTCTATAGCAAAAATGTATGTATTAGGAAAAATAAAAATTATTTTGCTACCTACTTTAAGATATGTTTAACACAATTACAATTAATTAATTAATTATTAATTTTGTCCATGGAGTGATCTATTTATATGAAAAACGTATACGTAATTCTTTATATGGTGGCCCAGGGCTTATGACCTGTAGACTGGCACTTTACACAATGAAACGTTCACCGTTTTCACCGTAATAACTTCCACACACTATCAATATCTCCATATATACTGGTTTATAAAAGGAATTAAAAAATAAATAATAATAATTTTATTGCATAATATGTCAAATAATTCGTTAATAATTCAGAA
This sequence comes from Agrypnia vestita, assembly GCA_016648135.1. Lineage (NCBI taxonomy): Eukaryota > Metazoa > Arthropoda > Insecta > Trichoptera > Phryganeidae > Agrypnia > Agrypnia vestita. The sequence goes on from JADDOH010001229.1 coordinate 59,781, forward strand.
TATTAAATATTCCACTTTAAAAATATAGAAGTATAATTACCGGCTACGAAATCTATGTATAACTATGTCATGGAAAATACAATAGATGTCTCTAGTACAGTCCATTCAAATATATGAAAGAAACTGATTTATAACACACTCGTATTTACAACTTTCGAATATTTGATAATGTCTGGATGTTCTTACCATTGAAATGGTGAACGTTGCATTATGTAAAGTTATCACTTAAGCTAGCTCATACAGGTCATAAGTCCTGGGCCACCCTGTAAAGACTTCCATATACGTTTTTCATATTAATAGCTTCGTATCTGTGAGTCTCCTATTATGTATATTGATTAAAATTGATTACTTTAAGCATAGTTTCAGATTATTTCAAAAATTTAAATATTTTTTTCGGGATTTGTAGTGTAGAGGCGTCGGTCGGGCAGTTGGCTCGTCTGGCCGTTGGTATTTTGGGCAAACGACTATCGCATCTGGAGTTAACTATGAGGACAGCCCGATACCGAGACTTATGGAGGTAGCATTGAATGTCTCATCTAAGTGAGACTACTTTATGTCAATACTGACATCAAGTGTAGGAACTAGGACTGACAGTTTGGATCCCACACCAAAGGAAATACATCGACATTAGCGAAGGGAAAAACTACATTTCAAAATGAAGACTACAACACACACACGTTCACCAGTTTGAAGACTACAAAGTGTACACTACAATTGTAGTAAAAACTACTTGAAGTGAAGTAATTGTAGTACTACGAAATGAAGTGAAGTGAATGAAGTGAAGTAATGAAGTAATTGTAGTATTAATGAAGTGAAGTAATGTAATGAAGTAATTGTAGTATTAATGAAGTGAAGTAACGAAATGAAGTAATTGTAGTATTAATGAAGTGAAGTGTAATGTAAGGTCGCCAGCCAGATTTCTTCATTCGATTCCAAAAAAATTTCAAACCATGGGGGGAGGGGTTGTTACAGTTTCCAGAGATTTCTTCATATATCTACATCAACTTTCCAAAAATTTCACGTAAAAAATGCACTATTTAAAGTATGTTTCTCATACTTTCAATAACTTTGGTGTTTGTAGTTTGTTGTGTGCACTACACTTCAAAATGTGCGAAGTTTGCACTTCAATGTAGTGTAGTACTACATTTTAGTAGTGAGTACAGAGCGGACCCATCACTAATCGACATGATTGAGCAGTTTCAAAAGAAATTCCCGCGCTACTTATACATGCGCAGAACAGGAGAATATCCTACGTACATGATCCATGAAGTACCGCTGGGGGAATGCAACTAAAGCAACCTCGAGTCGCGCAGACAGGAGGGCCTAGTCATTTTGGGGTCAAAATTTTAAGAAACATAATTGATGTTCCGAACTTGCTAGAGAATTATGCCCTGTTTGTACCAAATAATTATTTGCGAAATCGAATAGGCTCACCATAACGCGTAGTTTGCAACTCTTGAATGAATTGAGCGATCATGTCGATGTATTTAATGATACTATTGAAAGCATCAAACAGAAGATCGTTACCGTATAGGTACCTACCCACTTCACGTCATAACTTGCTTGGTAAATCATTATTCAAATATTAAAAAATAAAGGAGGAAAAACACATGAAATATGATCATTGTTGACGAACTTTCACTAATAATTTATATTTAAAAACAAAGATGGCTCATTAATTTTTTCACAATAATACTATGAGTATGACGTAACATAGCATTAAAAATAAATCATGATCGTAAATAGTAAAAACTGCCATAAAGACACCGCTTGAGGATTTTCTAATTGTGTTAACACATCATTATATTACTGAAATAAAGATATCTTTTCCTGTACATTGGCTTTCCGGAAGTGCTCGTCAATTGTGGTTCCGCTAGACAATTTTCTCGATACTAGAGATATGTAAATTCCGACTGTGCGGTGTGTCGTAATATCACATAGGAAGTGAAATCGCACCAATAGCGTCGTGTAGTCGTGTTGATTTTATTTCCCTGGTTGAATTATCACGTGCCTTCTCGCTGGTCAGGCGGACATTACTTTTATTTCCCTTGTATGGAAACACAAGAAAAATACCGTACTGTGCCTACCTGTATTATAATAAAGGGGAAATCAGATTGTCTAATTGATAATAACTTAAACAAGCCTCCCGTAGCCCAGTGGGCATGACATTGGCTTCTCATACAGCGGATTCCGGGTCCGATTCCCAGTGAGCTATGTGATTTTCTCGAGCCTGGGAGTTTTTGTGCCGCGTTTCGCTACAGTAATTTTGCCTTGTGGCCAGTTGTTGTGTTTAAAAAAATATAAGGCTTTTCAAATCCAACCTAATAATATTTGTTGTGATCTTTATTATTCCTGAAATGCAGATAATAAATTTTTTCAAATTTTTGTTCATTTTTAACGAGTGCCGTAATTCAATGGAATGAAATAGGTATTGCATATATACGGTTCTAAAGCCTTTTACTTTATAATTTATACAAAGTTGATAAATAATACACAGTAGTTATTATATATAAAAAAATACAAATGTGAACATAAATTATTTAGAAACATAATCAAGAACAATATAGATGTAGAATTAAAGGAGACGATAAAACAATAACAGTAATTCGATGAAATAAGAAATAAAAATAATAATTTTACACGATATATATTGTGACGTAGCAACCTCTGTTCGTCACACTTCTTCGCGAAACATCTAAAAGTAATGAATTTATCGATCCCCGCACCAAATATCTGCACCAAAATTGATTTTAATCCGCGTAGGTACCGCGAATACTCTATGGGAAAAGATAAATGTCTTTGGTCTACTGCAGATAATTTCACGGCAGTCGCGAACGTCGGGGACGGTATTTCAAAATGGCGCATTCGAAATCTGACACATCCGCACGCAAGATGTGAGCCTTTCTGTGAACCCTCGTGTTAAGAGGTAAGCTCATTCCGAGAGACGCAATTTGAAGTGGAATAAAAATAACTTGTGAAATTACATGATTGTTTGTTTAATAATGTCTTTCGTACATAGGGTCCTTCCACGCCAGCGTTTCGCGCCATGGCAAGATGACGCGTCGTTGAGTGAAAGATGCATCCCTTGCAAGGCCTGGGGGGCAGCTGCAGAGATGATGTTCCGGAAGTCATCTGCATCGGCAGCCCATAGCCTCGGGGCGGGGTTGTTCTCTGGACCCATAAGGGAGCAATCCTGCTTCAGATGCAAGGCCAGTAAAATGAAGACCACGACATGCCTGGTATTCCAAATTTTTTTAATCATCAACTTCATGTCACACCTGGAGGGAGCTGGGAGTTTATCTGGCTCCGAAAATTGAATAGAACGAGTGCATCAGTGGTAGTGCCGTTTTTAAAAGAACATTGCTAACTACATGCGGAAGCGGTGTATTGTGCCAGAAATTGTGACATGTTATCTGCAATCAATGTCACCAAGCGAATGTATTCGCACAGCCTATTGTAGCTTCATTGTTTTTTGAATCTGATTTAGAAATTTTGACCTGATGTTAATTGAATCTACAGAATGTGATTGCCGGCGAATCCGACACCAGCGCTGCCGTTACCGCTAGTATAAAAGAATTTAGTTTCGATTTTCTTTTCCATCCTTGTTTAATGCGGCCACTAGCGATGATGTCGAGGCGCGGTAAATTAAATTATTCAACTCTATTTATTGTACAAAAAAATATTTCGATGTGCAAAATTCACAAAATATTTTATGGAAAATTGCCACCTTCTGTGGCACCATTAATTTTTTATTAAATTTATTTGAATAAATTCACATGTTAACTAAAGAATGTTTCGTTGTATAACCCTGTCATTGAACTGTTGCAACTTTAAATATGTTAAAATGAGAGACAGCTGAGGTGCAGCGTACACGACACCAGAAATACCCTGAGTTTGAAATGTAGAAGTAAGGTGAGTCCCATTCTTCTCCGAATGAGCAAAAGCTGGTGGTGACGAGGAGTTCTGATGGAAGCATCAGAACATCACGTCATAATATGTATCAATGAAATTAAATTTAAAAATAGTAATTTTATAGAATAGGCTATTCAATATGCAATATAATAAATTATAGAAGAATAAATAAAACAATAAATATTAAACTTATTAAAATTAAACAGTAAAACTGCAGTGCAGTTTGTTATATAATTATCAAAAAATATGAAAAAAAAAATTCAAAGAAGACAATATAGAGTAAAATTATTTTTATAAATAATAATTATATAAAAAGCCGAGTTAACCAAAAAATATATATTTGCGCGTATATTTTATATTTATGCATCAACCCTGCTATTAACAAAAATGCTTGTTAGGACATTTTTGTAAGTGCAAGGTAGCATGCCAAATATCTATTTCGGCGTATTTATTGCCTAAATGTTGTTGTTATGTCGTTCATCTCCTGTATTTGGTCCTAACCTAACATAATCATCTTGCTGGAGGTAGTCATCTTCTTCGCCTTCCTTTAATACCTCCAATAGCACTATCTTATCAAGCCTCTCCTTTGGTTCCTAAAAGATGATGAAGTTTTTGCATTTCTCAGTACTCGCTGTGTACCTTATTTCTTTATTTATCTCAAACTTATGACTCAAAACCAGAAAATTTGCGAAATGTCATGCTGGTTGCAAGAAAATATTTGCCAGCTTTTCATACCTTCGTATTAGGTACTTGTCATTGCAGATGATATTATTATTTTTAAAAGATTTATTTCTTTTTAATAATTTTAGCATTAAAAAATAAGTATTTTATTGTGTTAATTACAATTCTAAATCACAATCATTATAATGGGCGAATTAACTATCACATTTAAAAATGGATCTAGTTTTCTGATCTTCTGGGATGTGTATTGAACCTCCTAATTCCTATTGATGACAACGCAAGCGTTGAACCCTGGGTAAGTAAACCCGAACCGGCCACTCTACGCATGTTGCTACGGTCGCTTCTCTGTGGACCGCCAAAATGATATTGTAAATATATACTAGATCTATGACGGGTTGCAGCTAGTACTTATAATAATTGTTACTTGGTTCTCAGATGATGGAAGCATTTTTGCAGGATTTGTATCGCCATTCATATTATACATAGGTAAATTTATACTTACTTACTTCTAATTATGGCATTCTTAATTTTGATTCTTAATAAACTGTTTTTTAATGATAAATTTAGTATAAAATTAAAAATTATTAATCGTTTATTTCAACAACATTAGAAAATATGAGGCTTAATTTACGTTTAATGACGTATTTACAAATTTTTTAACGTTTTAGATTTTAGTATATTCAATCAATGTAATTTCATATCCCATAGCATAGAAGTATCTCTGATACATAAGTAAAGAGATGTGCTGCCTTGGGTTACTGTTAGAAATCTGACACTCATACTGAGAGAATTTAGAAATATGACACTGTGTTGCTTCTAGATTACCTAACTCGTCATCTGTGACAGACGCCTACATTAATTACCGAATAAAAAACCAGCATATTTGTATCTGTTTTGATCATGCTTGGAGCGTGAAGACTACTAATAAATACTGCTCTTTTGTGACCTACAGAAAAATGTTTTCTTTCAACATATATTATATATCACTAATTTGCTTTACTCGCTTATAAAATTTGGCAAAAAAAATCCGTAAATTTGTAATTTGCACAAATATCAATGGGCAATGTCTTAAAATTATATTGTAAAAATTTGTCAAAAATCTCTGGCATTGCATTCAAATAGACTGAGAGATAAAAAAATATATTTTTAAAGGATTGTATGACACAAATGCTAAATTTACATAGTTGTCAAATGCATCACAACTACCAAGACCCTATCACCAAGACACCAAGACCTTATAATAATGTAATGAATTGAATTAAAATAATTCAGAGAACAATTATTAAAGTCATACTTAAAAAAAATCAACATTCCCCACACAAACACTATTAAAAATGTTTCCAGTCCCAAAGGTGGAATCTATATACAAAAGAGTATCAATTATGCAACTTATCAAAGAAAACGATCAGGCAAAGTTCGAAAGAAACACAACACCAAGATTAAGAGATTTTAAAATCCCTAAATGCAATACAAAAAATATCAACAAGGTTTCATATACTCAGGCATGATTGTTTAACAATCTTCCAATCGAAATGAAAAGGATACAGGATACAGAACAATTGAAGTGCAAATTGAAAGAACATGTCTATGAACTGAACTAGACACCATTACCTTCAAAGTCAAAGACGTTCACTCTACTACTTCATCCTAGATATATAATTTAATATAAAATAATTAAATGTAAATAATTAAATATAAGGAATTATTTTTAGAAATTCAAAGTTCCTTGTCCGAGCACAAGAGCAATGCTTTTAAATGGAGAGGGACTATGAATAACACGATTGTGTAATAAATATTAATGAACAATTAAAAAAAATATATTTATGTATATATATATATATATATATAGTAAATATTTAATACGAATATTAAATAAATGAAATAAAGAGTGAACACACTAAAATATCAAATATAAAACTGAACTATTAAAGCTGAAACTGGATTAATCTTTTAATTAATTATCAGTTATTATTTGATTATTTGGGTGTCTCTTTATTTGCATTTATTTATTTCGTGGTTTAAATATTACGGGACTCGTTCTTAAATAAACCTAAAAAATGTTTAATAATATATAATAGAATATATCTACAATATAGGATTAGTGGTAGTTGTTATTTTTTTGGGGTAAACCGCGTCAAAATCTGGTCCTCAGAAGGACCATTCGTCAACCGACGTTTCGCCTGAATCACAACAGGCATCTTCAGGTTGCTTGTTAATAAATTTCCGTCACGAGGGGCAGTGCGAACACGTCCGTTCGTATCGGAAGCTTATTACCAACGTGCCCCTCGTGACGAAAATTTATTAACAAGACAACCTGAAGATGCTTGTTGTGATTCAGGCGAAACGTCGGTTGACGAATGGTCCTTCTGAGGACCAGATTTTGACGCGGGTTACCCCCAAAGAAATTAATACTAACATTTCTAACACCTGTGAAAACCTTCATTATAATATATATATACACACATATGTATATATATATATATATATATATATACACATATGTATATATATGGTTGTGGGTTGTTGGTGAGTTAAATTTGATGAACATGAAAAAATGTCACAGAAATGATAAAAAATTTACTCGAGAGCGGTACTTTACATAGTCACGTGACTAAATACCTATAATTTAGATTATTGTAATTCCTGTTTTAAAAATTCTACGCAGTCGGCCCAAAATATCAAATGATTCTGCTTAAATAAATGAAAACAATTATTCAGAAAACAAAGTCGGCAAAGCAATCCCGTCTCGGTTATACGGAGTGGATGCCGTGTCCCTCAGGAAATTAGGGTTTCGCGTTCACACCTCGCCTTGCGATCCGTACGCAAATAAACCTAATCAAGTTAGCGACTGCTATATTTTAAGGCGTTCCTCGCTGCTATTCACAAAACTCGAAGATAACGCATTTAGGGGAGAGGGACCTTCGCCCTTTTACGATTGTCATTAATATTTGTTTCTGTGGAGCTCATCGACTGATTTGGATTTTTATTTTTTAATGCGAGATTAAATCTGATTTTTTTCTTTTTAAAAAAAATAGAGATGCGAATACAAAATACGAGTCGCATCAATATTCGTACTATTTTAAAACTAAGCTAAACGCCTGTTCTATGAAAATAGGACTAAATTGCTGATGTCCTGGAATGGGGTTCAAACCACCGATAACTGATTTTTATAACAGTGTGGTAATTTGTACCAGACAATAGGCGTGAATTTTTTTTTTAATTTGAATATAATATTAATTAGTTTAATGAGTTAATTCCAGCATTGAGTGCACAAAACTTGGTTTGCCATATATGTTTAAAAATTACAATATATCTATTATTCCACACAAAAATAGCTGGAATATTAAATGTAAATATTAAAAAATTTGAAGGTATAATTAAATATATGATTTCGAAAATATAAAAATATACAGTAATTAAACGTTACAGGTTAAGTTACCATCGTTTTTATGTACCTACATATCTATGAATGTAAAATATTTATATCGCACATAATTTTCTTACCTCCGTACATAACTTTGAATATAATTATAATATAAAATTCTGGGCAAAAACTATTATCTAAAAATATCAAAAAATATTTTTTTACCTAAGTAGGTAAATGCTCAAAACAATATCAGTTAATTTTGATATATTAAGAATACATTCAAAACTTAAAATTCGTACTAAAAATAAAAACATCGCAACAATTATAAAAATTATAATTTAGTTTATTTATTGTACATGAATAATATTTACTACTACCTCAGAAATGCAGCATATTGGACATAATATGTGGGGAATATTTTTTGTTCTCCATTTTATTCTATGCCTACATACTTAAATCGTTAAAGTTTTATTCAATTTAAACCTATAAAATGTTACTTGTAGAAATTATTGTATCGTTCCTATCTCCTGAAGAGACTTGCCATTTCACCGAGAATCGAACCCGGAATCCTCGGTGTCGTGGGCTACGATTGTTGTTGTGTATGTAGATTTTTACTACTTCATTATAATTGTCTCTTATTTTCTCGCATTGTCTTGAGTGTAATATATATATTTACATATAAAAAGCCTTCAGGATGTTTTTATCTGTCCGCCGCATCATTTTTATCCCCCCCACTATCTTACTATCTACTGACTCAATTTACACTATTATGTTTTATTATATAATAGCGTAAATGATGTAATAGCGGACTAATAAGTATGATTTATTGTAAATGTAAATTATGTAATATCAGTCAAATAAGTAAGATTTATTGTTTATCATTACAATCATATGAGTTCAGTATTCCATCTCATTTTCTTGGGTTACTATAATTTGTATATTTACAGTTTCAAAATGAATTAAAAGTATATCAATAAGATTTTGTTTCCTAAAGTAACATTTTATTTTATTTTATTTTATTCAGAAAACCAACAGCAAACAATAATTAAGTCAATATAAATAACGGGAAACTTAAAAACCAATTAAAGGTTTTCACTGGTAGTAACAATATATCGTTTTTGCATTGTATATATTTGTATATAGGTACTATGATATATTTCTAAAACTAGATAGATATACCTACTTGAATGGAAATCAATGCTATATCTATATTTTATTTGAAAAATGGTTCGGAAAGCAATCGCTGCACATCAGTAGAATTGTTTAGAAATGAGTCCTAATTATATATTTTGGTAAATGCATTAGATATGATGTAATTTCACCACAAATATGAATTTTGCCAATAGTTTGTAGTAACAAGGGGAGTATTAATTAGGAACATTAACAGAGAGCTTCGATAAAGGACAATCTATTGATATATGTATTTCAGATAACGATAAAGTTTGGGCCTTAGAAAATTAGTGCAACCACACGTTTTTACTGTTAGTCTTGTAATTCAAAGCTATCATCTCCGCTTGTTCTTCGAGTGGGTAAAGCGAGGTACACATCCACCGCATTATAATTATTACTCGTGTCCATATTTCAAGACACTGCCGTAATAAATAATTGTTAGTGCGGACGAGCAGGATTAGCATACCGCGGCGGTAATTGCGTCATATTATGTTGTTTTGGTTAGATTTGTTAACCGAAGTTACTGCCCGGAACGCAGAGACAATGTCCACGGACGGCCGTAATTACGAAACGGCCCGTTTTAACATGTTTCGAGTTATAAAATTGCTTCTGAGTTATAAAACGTACGTAATAATAACGCCGTAATGAAAAATAAAAAGCAGGAGGCGTTCTCCCTCTACTTTCTCAACAGAAAAGTGTAACTATTTTTTTTATAGATAATCGTAATATGAATTTTGTATGTTTATTATTTATTTGTATTAAATAGTGCATTCCAATTTATAACAGTAAAGAAAACAGTCAATTTTTTATGAAACAAATTAAAAAAAATAATAATACTAACTAAATAATAAAATCATATTTAATAAAAACAAATATTTAAACTTATATAACAATAAAATTAGCACATTCATTTTTTTAAATATGTTTAGTTCATGTTGATAGATTTTGTAAATTTTTATTACCCACAAATGGTAGGTTCTAGTCAGAGGCGTGCAGTGAGAACATTAAAGAATGACTTTTTTATATGCATATATTTCGAAAAAAATTGAAATAAAAGATTGTCTCGTCATATTCCTTTCACAATAATAATTACCATATTTAACATTCTGTAATATTACTCCTTCATTCACAGCTATAACATTCTGTTATAATTAACATATCATTCAGATCTTAAAATTACAGCATTAGTTATAAAATTCCCTTATAAGTTAACATTCTATTATAATTACTATATTATTCAGATCTCAATATCTAATAGTATTAAATTTCGATTTTTTCCTCAATATATATTTATGTAAGAGTCATGCATCAATATTCTCACTGCACGCGCCTAGTTCCAGTTTACTCACAGGTTTTAGTTTATTATTAAACTGAATATCTTTTTGTATTAACAAAGATTTACTTAAAAATGTTCTCACTTTTTCACGGCCTTTCAGAATCTTCTGTGTGTTATTAGTTATCTGGGATATTCTGGCGTGTATATCTGACCTCTCTGGCCAACCTTTCGGATTCCATTGCATGGTCCATCAACACGGCTGATGTGAGGAATATTTGTTGATTATGTTAAGTTTTGGCTTGAAATACCGCACCGAAATCAAGGAGTGCCCTAGTTTGCGCTAGGTTAAGTACTGACTTACAATACCGTTTCGAAAGCAGGGTGTGTACGTGTTAATGTATTGTGTGGTAATACCGTGTCCGAGACAGGTATTGTCAAGAGTTCTTGTGGCGTTATGCCACTGGGCCTGTCTACTGCCGGGTGATTATCTGTGCAGAGTCGTCGATTCAATTGATTTTGCAGCGCCGGATATCACAAGCTTTTTAAATTAAGACCATCATCCCTATTAATATTCACCGGGTATTTATGTATCTCGAGAGCCACCTTGAGGAGGACGTGAACTTAACTAGAGCGCTGTTCCTTAATTCACACTAATCACTTGTCTGTGGAGCACTTTATAATCGTTTTCTAGAATATTCGCACGTCCCACTTATTCACATCTATCGCCCGACATAGTCTCTTCAAATATTTAACTAGTCGCTTATAATTCGCCGCTTTCACTAGTATTTGTTTCTATGGAATCGCCGAACTGTCACAAACTTTTCCGTATAAGTGATATAAAGGGATTTTTATTTTGTGAACGTTCAGGCATGATCGACTGACTTCTAAGCACTTCTCGTAATTCATAATGATTTTAAAGTGTCCAAGAGTGCTGGAAAATCCTCGATTATGTGTATTTTTTTCTATTTCTACAATCGAACCGAAGAATGTGGCACGCGATAGTTATTATCAAAGGCTGATGTTATAATGATTTTAATGTACGCCATTATCAAGAATTCTTATTTTATTTTTAGTTTAACGAGATATTTGTAAAGAGCATACGTGATATAAAATTATAATAAAAACATTTTCAAAAAAAAAAAGGATTATTTTATTTGTATATATTTCATATTAGTATTTCACCTACATGTTTCGAAAATACCTTTCCATCGTCAGGGTGTTATATGTAATATTTTAAAAATGTCAATCTACAATGTTGCTCAAACAAATGAAAAAAAAAAACATTATCGTTGTGAGCCGGGAAAATCCACGAGCCTTTTCAAATGCAATGGCTTTACTGCATTGTTTTAACGATTCGCGATATCGTTACGGCTTTCTTCATCGTAAATATATATTGGAAGGTAAAAATGAAGGAAATATAAACTTTATACGGTCACATGAGTGTTTTAATTGAGGAGGATTATGAATAATTCATCAGTCAACGATGCGTCCGCTACCAACACGAACGAGCCAACGAGGAAATGACACGTCTTGAACTGAGAACGGCAGATATGTGGCGGCTCTCTGGGAAGGGAGCCATTCAGTGCACTCACACATGCACGAGCAACGTCTTTTTTTTACAATTTTACACTAGTAGGGTAAAAATAAAAAAATTCTTCAGAGTATAAAAAAAATTCAATAATAGTATATTCTATAACAATTTCAATCAGGCATCCTGAGTTGATAGGTGCTGCCATAGTAAACGCGAAAACAAACAAACCTTTAAAGTAAGCAAATCAGTATTTTTAATTAGAATTATAATTAGATAATCGTTATACAAAGCAATATTTTAAGTACAAAAAATATTAAAAATGTGTACTACGCCATTGTTTACTCTCCGCTCGGCATTATCGGATGGGGAGGTTCTTATAAAAAAAATCTAAATTCAGTTAAAATATTACAAAGGATCGTTATTAAAGTAATACTGAACAAAAATCCACCTCTTTAACAAAAGATCTTTTCAAATGTGGATGATATTTTCAAGAAAGTTTCCATTTTATAAATATATAAAGAAAAAGTCTTACAGAAAACCAGGAATACTTTAAACTTATGAAAAATAGAAACCAAATCATAATTCCTAAATTTCAAACAACGCAAATGCAAAACCACTATATTTATAAAGCCATTAACTACTACAATAATCTTCCTATCGAGATACGCCGCATCAGTAACCTTTTAGAACAAATTTAAAATAATTAAAACCTTCTTAAAATCTAACTTAAATTCAAAATCGTTTAAATTTATATATATATATAGCTTTTTCAAAATACTTCAATATTATTCATTACCTAATATCTTCTATTACCGCCCGTATTATTAAATGATTTACATATGTACCTATGTATATACTTACAAAATAAGAACTAAGGCTCCCTTATCATCCTCAAGAGCGTCTCTTCACTGATGAGGTCTACATGACAAAAAATGATGAAAAAATGTTAATTTAATATTAAATATGTAATATTTATATTTGTATTATATATTAAATTAAATTAAAAAACTTTAAAAAGTAGGTAGGTACTACAAAAAGAGATCCATCCCTTAATATAGCAGTTGTGGTCTATTCTTCTGGATGGTCGCCTACTTTATGCAAGTCTGTCTTTATAATATCCACCGACTAAGCGCGCACAGTGAGTATAATAAAACATGACTTTTGCGCAGACATATATTAGGGAAAATAACATCGAAATAAAATATTTATGTGACAGTATATCATGTCATGTTGAAATCAGAATAGTATGAAAATAATTGTTTTTTTTTTTCAAAATATATGCTTACGTAAATGTAATGCTTCAATGCTCGAACTGCACGCCCCTGCCACCATTATCTTCCCCTTAGTCTTGATAATATCGTGACAAGAGCTACAGCGACTGCAACTTCTACATAGTAGAGTAACAAGTGTTTCTCTATTTTATTCTGCTATTTTTTTTTTTATCTAACGTTATTCCATGTCATCCTATCTTTTCCTTGTAGCAGCTATGAATAATAAGTCATAATACGTTCTAAATCCTCATCAAAAGATAACAAGATTTAACGAAACGACATATTTGAGTACAGACATTAAAAATGTCATGCCCACTTTGTTTAATTCAATTTGAAAAGTGATTAAAATAAAACACTTGGTATTAAAACACTATTTATTAATTTATTACAAATTTTGGGGGCAATGATCATTACACCACGTTACACGTTTAACAAAAATTTAAAATACAGTTAGTCATTAACAAAATTAATAATTTACAGAATACACAGGAATTAATAACTAATTAAGAAATAATATGAAAACAAATTTAAAAATGTTAATAAGCGCACAAGAACTTTGTTATTTATAATATTAAATCTGTTCTTAATAATTTTTCAAATTTCTTATTTATACAACTGTAATCCTATTTGTGTGTAAAATTTTCAAACCTTAATTAATATCAAAGTAATGTTTTTTTTCCCAAAAGACGATTAGATAATCTGAATAATTATTGCTATTTAATGAAATTTAATGTAATGTAAAAATGTTAAGTTATTGTATTTGTAATATTATAAGTTAAAAATAGAGCAATCGCAACTCATTTTCAACGGATTTAAATTATATACTCCACATGATTTCACCATTTCATTGCTGTTTCTTGGTAATGGCAGGGTGCGTACTAGCGAAGGGAAAAACTACATTTCAAAATGAAGACTACAACACACACACGTTTACCAGTTTGAAGACTACAAAGTGTACACTACAATTGTAGTAAAAACTACTTGAAGTGAAGTAATTGTAGTACTACGAAATGAAGTGCAGTAATGGAGTAATTTCTTCGTGGCTCCCAAAATTATTCAAACCATGGAGGGGGGGTTGTTACAGTTTCCAGAGATTTCTTCGTGGGTCCCAAAATTTTTCAAACCATGGAGGGGGGGTTGTTACAGTTTCCAGAGATTTCTTCATATATGTACATCAACTTCCCAAAAATTTCACATAAAAAATGAATGAAGTATATGTACTTTGTAGTGTTCGCTTTGAAATGAAGTATACTATTTGAAATTTATACATTCAATCACTTTGGTGTTTGTAGTTAGTAGTGTGCACTACACATCAAAACGTGCGAAGTGTGCATTTCAATGTAATGTAGTAGTGAGTACAGAGCGGACCCATCATTAGTGCGTACTACTTGATGCATTTTTAGCGCAATCATAACACAGATAATATATCTCATTTGAACTAAAGAGATACCTGCAGGTATACAAATTCAAATTCACATAATTTTTTAAAAGATTGATCATTAAGGAACAGGATATTAAACGTAGTAAAAAATGATTTCAATATAATGAACAAAGTTAAGTATTGTTTACATGGCTAATAAATAATTTAAATACTCGTACGTAATTTTCTACCCAATCTTTTAATGAGCGCGGTCCGTGAAGGTGTGTTTGTGCACATGTGTGTATGGTATAATGCCTAACTAAAAAGCTTATTACTCGAGAAACTTTTACGCTGATTACTTTTACGAGCGTAATGTCCCTCCCCCGGATCCGAGCCGGGCACGCCCCCTCGTTTGATCCCGGCTCCCATCCCACCGGGTTATTTCTTTTCCCGGCCAAAGGGTTGGGTGGGTGGGTGACGCTAGCACTCCCGCGCGCACAAAAGGTTAAAGCGTTCGTCTTACCCCGGTTTTTCAATGGCGACCAGATAACATTTCATTTCGTAATTTTTCACTCAAATTCACGAAATTCTTTGAAACGCGGTGAACCCACCCTTAATTAGAATGCGGTCGCATGAAGTAACCTTTTAGAAAATTATGAACGTCAGCACAGTCGCCTATCCAGCCCAGCAGTCACAAAATAGTCTAGAAATAACATAGTTCAACATTTTTAGGAAGAAAAAAGTAACCCATAAAAACCAAGTTTTTACAATACTCCCTTTCTCATTTTCGGGTTTCGTGTCTACCATATGAATCTGAATCTCCATAAAACTTACTGATTTGTATTAAAGAACCATTAAAAATTTGAAATAATCAAAATTTTACTATAATTATTAATTTTTTAACGAAAATTTGATAGATCTTCTTGATCGTCGCCACGAGTCTGCTTGCAAAGCTTCAGCTCGATTGGATCACGGAAAAGGGTTAAAAATCGATCCAAAGTTTTTTCGTCAGACAAGCAGACAAGACGACAAATAGACAAGCAGACGCTACGAGTTAAAAGAAAGGGAGTAAAAAAGAATTACTGCTTACTTGAGAGAGTCTCGTAACTCAACTTTTTGAAAAATTCAATGCCCTTTCTTCGATACGTCCAAAAGACCTCGAAACAATCCTTCATTAAATAGTTGAACGTATACGATGACTTTTGTTGTTTTTTAATAATTTTCTGAAAAATGTTATAAATATTCGATATACATCGGTTAAACGACCTAATTCGCCATCTTTTTTAAAAACAAAGCAAAAATTGCGCGTACACAAATATAATTAAAAATTATAAAATAAAATTGAAAATCCTGAAATTTTAGGAAATATGTGTACTTTGTTAAATATTTTTACTTTATATACAGGTATAACTAACAACCTTAAGTCGAAAAACCAGAAACTAGACCCATGTGAATTAATATCTAAGTTGTACAACTAATTTGTTAACTATGTCTGTCTTAATACAGATTTTCTAGTGAGACAGGCATTGTACAGCCCAAATTATAAACGATATGTAAATAAGAAAATAAAAAATATGTTTCAGATACCGATATTGATTTTTTGGCATAATTTTGAGATTGAATCAAGTAGACGTAAAACAAATTGAATTCGGCAACCAATACATTCAATGCAAAGTCACCACATCCAACAAAGTCAGTTAAAGATAAAGAAGTTTATAGCACTTGGCTGGTTATTAAAAATCAAATATATCATGATACCTTAAGAAGAAAGCTTTTTAGTAATGCGACTATAGCTAGACCGCATTCAAAAGAATGTGCGCAAAAAATATGTGTGTTATTTTACGATGCAAAAAGTGAACACAAAATAAGTTTTTCTAGTAAGTAAGTAAACTTTTTTAATTGGAATATCATATTGAGGCATGTAATACGGGCTTGCCAGGCAACTTTCCTCCGCTTTCTTCTTACCGGACAAAGCTAGGGAATTGTCTTTTGATTGTGGTCGACCTATATCTGCGTTTACTTACGAATGTAAAACATGGACGCCACGCAATGTTCACGATGGGTCCACCTGGATAGATTCATGTTTTTATGAACGAAGTACAAATAAGAGGGTAGGTAGCTAAACTAAACTCGAAGACATAGGAAACCTGGTGAAAAAGCCAAAATGACAATGGGGAGATAGGATAAAATGTCGCCGATTGGAGGTCAGAGAGAAAACATCCATAGACAAAATGTAGGCAAATACCACCAAGCTTGAAAGTAGTAGGGTTATCATATTAATAGTATACATTGATAATATTGATAACATCCTTTTTCAATACCCTAAACCAACTTTTCAATGACGTTTTTATTTATTCAAAGGTTAAGACACTTGCATGGTGATTCATTGGTCATAGATTCAAGCGTCATTCCAAACTAACAAGTAAGCCCCATTTTTGCATAACACAGGTGCCTAGTTGCAAATACTAATTTGCAACTAGAATGCGTAAAAACACATCTTTATTTTTTTTGTTATATTGGTAGGTTTTTGATTAAACTCTTTATATGGCGATGGTAACCTCAAAGTGTATAATGAAACACCTGAGGTAGATTTTCAGTCACCCCCCTAATCGTATTTATTTATTTATTTGTTTATTTATTTAACGCCCTTATGGGCTTTTAAAATATACAGAATATTTTTTTTTTAAAATAACATAAGACAGATAAAATAAAAATACAGTTAAAAGTTACAATAATAATAGTTAAAAGGTAATAATAATAATACAGAAAAACATAAGAAAAACATAAGATAAAATAATAATAAAGTTAAAAGTACAAATAATAATAGTTAAAGGTAAAATAGAAAGATTTATTGCCCATTTCTATTTCGTTGGGATGTAAACAATTGTATCAGCTTTGTCCTATAAACAGTTATACTATCAGCAAAAATGTCAGCCGCCTCTGCATGCTCATTCCCTAATGAGTGTAATCTGGGAATTACAGAGTTTGCTAATGCATTAGTTCTGACGTTTCCACTATAATAGAACAATGCACTGTGTCTTGATGAAGAGGGATGGATTTCTAAGTTAGAAATATTTAAGAGGATTGCATTATATTATAGATACATGTCGAAAATAGAACGTAAGTTCATCTATTTTCACTAGTGATGAGTTAAAAATCATTAACTGTGAGTGAACCACTGATATCTCTGTACCACATTTTCTAACAGCGATTGCGTACTTAGAAATATGTTTATTCGTGATTCTTTTCTGAATAATAATAAATACGTTCGTGTATTAAACTAATAATAATGTTAGTTTAATACACGAACAAAGTAATATTATTGTCATTTTATGAGATAATTTTTATTTGATTCATACTTTTTTATTTGGGCTTGGAAGCTGTGAATTAAATTTAGAATACGAAACATTAATATAAGGATGAAATAAAATAATGATTTATTTTTTTATTTTTGTGATAGTATCATAAAACGAAGCCACAGTCGCAGTTTTCAACCACTGACATCATTCAAGAATGATCAAAGTATCAACTAAGTGTAGCAAATTTTCCTAATTTTCATTGCACCAGTTTTGATTTAGTTGTCATAATAATTTGCCTCGAATTACTTTAAAATTTCTATTTAGCGTAACACAAAAATCAATACATGGACACATGCTTATACATTCTCAAAAGTATTCATGCCCAGATCTTTATGAATTAATCGGTCACAAATTGAAAAGGATTCCCTTCATCGTGAAAGGGAATTGTTTGGGTGAAATTTCACTTTGAACTTTGACTTCTTTTCATGATTCACTTTAGCTAAATTAACTTCCTTCAATGGCGGTAGGCGTGCGCTGGCATACTTCTTGTGTGGATTCCGTATACCGGACAGCAAGGGCAGAAACGGCTCTCGCATTTATGGACGGTATTTAACGACTTAAAAATGATGAGAAGCTTTTTCCCGGGTCGCTATGCAATGTTTATTACGCTGATGAATGAGACTTTAGAGTTTGCCGGATACTTAAAACTCCACGGCTACTGCAAAAAATCTTTGATTAAAATTGGTACGTTCGTTTCATTATACATATACTACCTGTTTACAATGTAATTTGATTGAAATGTTACAATATTGCAGTATATTTATACCGTGGCGTTTTATTTTATGTTTATGACATTATTTTAAACTAGATGTAACCCGTCAAAAATGACGGTACTTTTGCATGTCGGTTCTTAAGGAATATGTATTTATTTATTTTATTAAAAAAAAATTCGTGAAAAAAATTATAATACCAATACTTTTAAAACGGTACCTAATATTTCCATTCTAAGTATGCATTCCGCGAAAACACCTAATTTTTCCCGTTATAGTTTTTATCGTCTATTTAATTTTTTTACATGTCACCTACTTTATAAGTTATAGTTAATAAGTTTTTTAGCAAATAAGTTATTTTTTAAATAATTTTAATGTGTAAAGTGCCCTTTGGGTAATTTCTTATGAAAACTGTTATCCAAACATCCCTAATAATAATAATATTGAATCTCCGTCCGTAACTTCCTGTCGAACTGCAGATCTTATTCCATTTTCAAAATTGTTATTTAATAAAATGAAAACATTTACTTTATGCTTTTTTAATAAAACACTATAAATTAGATTTATTTTAAATATTTAAATTTTTCTTTAATACATATTTCGGTTTAATGAAACCTAAAACTATTCAGTTATTAAATGCAGTCATTCATTATTATACCGCACATGAACGGTATAAAAGCAAAGGCAGCAATATCCAAAAAAAAAAATGCAGTCATAGAGAATTACTAACTTAGAAGTACTAAATTTCAGTTTTTACGGGAAAAATAGTGTATAAATTTATAGGAACCATGATATTGGAGGGGATAGATGCATAAAAAATCTAGAATTCAGTACATTTTAAATTAATAATCCTCAGTGACTGCATTCAAAACATTTTTTTTATATTCCACATATGTATGTCATTTGTATTAATCATTAATCAAAATATATAATTCTCTATTTAACGTTCATTACTAACGATATCATGGCTTAAATAATAATGAGGTATTAGAAGCAAAAAATCATAATTGTATTTAATAATGTCCATCACCAACGTTATTACTACGCTATCCCAGATAGCACTTTTCTCACAGCTTTAAATTACGTCATTTTCGATCGGTAATAACTCGTAATATAATAATAAGGTAAATGGTCACCTACCTATGTATATTTAATTAAAAATCTTCTAATAACAACAAGTAACATATTTTTGGAGTAACAACATATAAACTGTTAAAAATATTCATTAAATTTAAGAAAAAATAATAAGAGAAGTGTTTCAAGGCACCAACGTGAATGGATACGTAAAATGCACTAAAGGGTCAAAAAATATGGGTCAGGACGTGAATGTGTGACGTCGTATCATGGAGGGGTGTTAGTGTGGATTCATTATTTAAAGTGAATTTCGAGCATTGCGTATAACAGCTACACCTCTCAATGGCGGAGAATCGATACAAAGTACTGAAGAGAATCAATTTAAAGTTTGCCCGATCGTGACTCGGGCCCGCCCCCCGTGGATGGGAGTGATCGCGATAACCACTAGGCCATCGCGCCAGCGTACTAATTACCCGACTGCGGGGTTCGCTCTCTGAATCGGCGGGAGCTTAACCTAAAAACGACGACATTACAAAAATTACTAATTCTACATTGGTATTGAAAGAATTGTAAGTAATCAGCGATTAAGAAAAATACGTTTGTGTTTAGAGGGTGCGTTGGAAAGTAAAATGTTGAGGGTTGGAGAGAAAGTATTGTTATCGAATTTATAATACATATTTATAAATGAAAAATTTGTAGATGTTTAGATATTAGAATTAAGGAGCAACACTTAGCATTTTTGGATAGCGATAACATTTCTGAATTTTCTAATCAGCTTTTGGAAATAAACCATTATTTTGATATTAAAAGGATGTTGAAAATTCACATGCAAATAAAATAGGATTACAGTTACAAAAATTAGAAATTTCAGAAAAAAAGAACAACCGTTTATAACAAATTAAATACTATAAATTTTATTTGTTGGTCTTGTGGTTAAGACACTCGCCTCGTGATCCAAAGGTCGCCCGTTCGAACCTCACTCCAAACTAACAAGTTGGTCCTGTTTTCATAGCACAAGCATTTAGCTTAGTTTGAAATTAGTAAGAATAGTGATGTGAAACATATTCCTTATTAATCTCTCTTTAATTATTATTAATCTCTAATTATTATCTAATTAACCTCTATTTAAAAAAAATGACAAAATTATTTTTGCAAACCTTTTAAATTTATTCAACTACCATAGATTTTGTTTTTATTAATGTCCATACCCACAATTTTAATTTTTAGTATACGTTGTACCGCGATGAGGGAACAATGGTCCGGAAAAATGTTAACCATTCAATAAATAGCGTTTTTATACAAAGCGATTTTTTATTAATAAAAATAATGTTAATAATAAAATTGCTATTGTTGAAGAAAATAGTAAACTAACTGTATTAAAACAGAGTGTTAGTTAACTTAGTAAAAACCACTACCAGATTTAAGGTGTACCGGTTTCAAGACGTACTCGTCTCTTCGTCAGGACCAACACTAAACTACTATATCTACAACACTATACACCACAACCATTTTGTTGAACTTTCACCAATATTTATTACATGCGTGTTAATCTGACAAGACCTTAAATCTGGTAGTGGTTTTTATTAAGTTAACTAACACGCTGTTATAATGTCTAACCACAAAGTTAATGCTTTAAATATTAATAATATTAACTGTATTAAAATCTGTATATAGATCAATATTAATATATGGTCACCAAATAAGAATCATTACGGAGAGAACGAAACCGATAATACATACTCCCGAAGTGAGTTATCATAGGGGTGTGGCACTACCGAGTGAGAAGTATTGACAAAGAGGGAAAATTAGTATGGTGCCGCTACTTCTACACACAGAAATGTCTCGATTAAGGTGGCTTAGAGATGTCTTGCAAATACCAGAGCAGCGACTACCAAGGTGCATCTTATTGGTTTTTCCGGAGGAAAGTCGATAGATGAGTCGCCCCAAATTAAAAAAGTGGTGTAAAATAAGAAAATGGAAGTCCCGAGTCCTTATGAATCCAAGATAATTAAGAGAAGCAGTAATGCTATAGTGACCATATCGATGGATGCAAAATTGGTCGACTATAATATGATAAAGTGTTGTAAATAGCATGACTTAGTTAAGAGTACAAATAACAGATATAAAACGAAAGAAAGCTGAAAGTATTTTAGACACATTATTCGCCATGAGAAAACTGATCTCTTACAATTCACCAAGAGAAGAGGAGCAGAGATGTTGGTAGAAAGAAAAAAGATGGCTGCGTTGCTGCAGAAAGTTGTTAAATGTTCCAAATACCGGTGACCTTGCACATACACCTTGCAGGGTTAAATTAACATACTATAACTGGGTCACCAATCAGTATTAGATAGAAGGCGAAAAGAAGAACTGGTTGTTGAGATAGAGCAGAGTAATAACAGTGAACGACCTCACATAAACCTCGACAAAGAAGAAGAATGTAT
Source organism: Agrypnia vestita (assembly GCA_016648135.1). Taxonomy (NCBI): domain Eukaryota; kingdom Metazoa; phylum Arthropoda; class Insecta; order Trichoptera; family Phryganeidae; genus Agrypnia; species Agrypnia vestita. The sequence continues at coordinate 81,933 of JADDOH010001229.1, forward strand.
ATGTCAGGATTCATACGCCCTATTCAATAATTAATATACATATTTTGTTACTCTTAAAAAAAATTGTATTATCATCATCATAAGCTCAATAGCCCTGGATGGGCCTTGGCTGATTTAGAAGTCTCATTGGTTTACCCAAAAAAATGGTACACATTCATGAAATATCTCACATTGATTGAAGTTTTCTTCTTCTTCTTCATGTGCCCTGTCGGGTCCCCCCGACGTCGGAGATCATCTGGGAGAAAGCTTCCCTGTGCAGGGCAGTGCGTCAAACTTCAGTTTTATCAAACGATTTTGACGAAAAAAGGTAGTATTGTTACGTTTTACAGTTTCATGAAATTAATTTTAATTTCAAAGTTACCTATACATAAATCTAGATGTAATCTTATAAACTTAACTTGTTAATTTGGTAAACATTACGTCTCCATGCCAAACTTTTACTGTGATTCAAATATTTATATTACTTCTATTCGATCATATTTTTTTTACATTTTAATTCATCTGATTTTTCATTGAAAAGCATAATGTAAACAGTTTAATGTAAGCAATAATTGAACGAAAATCAAAGTAGGTAGGTACTAAAAACAAAAGTCACCAAAATATTGGTGAGCATTTTTCTACATTAATTATTGCAATAAATAAATTGTTTCATCTCTATTTTTGAAAATCATAAATATTCGATTGAAACTGTATTTTTAAATTATCTACCACTAAAATATTAATAATAACGGCCCTTGCGTGTAATGTGAGCCTCGCGCTGATTGACGTGTCGCACTCGGGGGCGCGGGACTCATTAGCGGCTAGTCATCATCAGTGTTGTTGTTGTAATTCCAGCCTGATTCCAGCGAGTTACGGACAGACAGACATTCTAAATTAAGATAGTTGATGATGATATTTTTATTTTCTATATTTTTATTTTTTTTATTTCGTATTTTTCCCAGTTAAGGTGGTATCTGTTTGACCTTAGCCATCCACTGCCGCCACCGCAAAATTCGTCTACTATGTATTATTTTTCTTCTTTTGTTATTACCTTTTCTTTGTTCTTGTATTATTTTTGTATTATTTTGTATTATTTTTCTTATTTTGTTATTTTACCTTCTTTGTTCTTGTATTATTTTATGCAATAAAGACGTATCTCATGGTGTCGGTCTGTGAATGGTTTTGTTTTATACGACCCGTGCGGGGCAGCACGGTCTTGCATTGTAGCTAAAAAAATGTCAACCTGGAGACGAATGAGAAGGACCGATATGGGAGCTTTTGCTCATAAAACGGTCCTGGGTAAGCGGTGGGTACCATTCACAGTCATGATAATATTATTAGGTAACGAATACTACTTTGTGGTGCAACGTGATTATATAGTTTAGTTACGTGACGTTATAGTTTCGAGAAGAGAATATCTTCACATCATCCAGTGTAATTGTTCATTATAATAATAATAAAAGTTATACAAATATAAAAATAATAATAATAAATGTTTTCATTTGCACCCGATTATGAAAGGAACTATTTGCATAGTTAGTTGAATAGTCAGTTGGTGAAAATTTAAATCATTCTATCTTTAAGCTTATAATATTGAAACCTTCACACTTCAAGTATATTAATTACTTCATTTATTATCAGGCTTCATACAATAAAGTTTTCAATTTAGTGTTATCTGTAACAGCACGGATTATTCTTGACCTTCCCTTGAGAAATTCTAGGGTGTAAATAGGTTTACTAAATACTTTGTTAAATAAATAGATTCAGTATTCATCCTACCCTAACAGTTGACTTCGTTCTGAGGGTTTCTAGTTTCTAAGTACCACGCAATGTTGTGTGCCTTCCGTTAAAGCAAAGTTTACCGTATCACGATTTTAGAACTACTCCCCATGAACACTGCTATTGCCCATAAAGAAACAACTTCAATCGCTTTCAACTTTCTTTAAAATATATATACTTACCTTTTGCATTTATAATTTTTTACGATTTCCAATCAATAAGGTTGCAATGCTCTCTACATAGATTAACATTTAGGTTAAGCCTCTTCATAACTATAAAATAAAGCGCAAATAAAAAGAAGACACTAAGCAATGTTTAATTTGCAGATAAATGCTGATTCTTAACAATTTATCGATTTCATAACAATGGTCACTTTGACTTTTTGATTTTTCATATTTGAATGTTTGACTTTATTTTAAGTTAGATTTCAGTGAAAAAATCAAATTGGCGATTAACTTTCAATATCTTTTAGTAATTTTTTTAATAAGTAAATATATTTAATTTTATCTAATTTATTCTTACATAAAATTGAGAAGGAAATTTTGGTTGTGCTATGCTTGTCTCACTAGGATTATCTTTCGAGAGAGGGATAGTTTATAGTCAGTAGTCAATTTAGTATTTTATATAAGTTTTTTTTATTTATTCATTGGAAACTAACAGTACATATAAAATTAGATTACACATGATTATTGAATAGTATAGAGACCATCTTACAAGTTTCCATAGAATTAACATGTTATTGACACACAGCGATTAGAAGTGATTAGAAAAGATAAAATACAGTAATTGAAAAGGCATTAATATCTTTGGATGAGTCTATCAATGTTGTGTTTGTACCAATTTTATTTGAATTATATTTTATTTAAACTTAACTATCATGTTTTAATTTTCCGTCTTAAAATTGACATTTACTTTTTTTTCTCTGATATTTTAGGTGCACGTGTCCTGTTTACCCTCTTACATTAGCAGTTTTCGCTATCTCAAAATCGCTGTCTGTCTGTCCGTCTGTCTGTTCCCGTTACGTCCATAACTTCGTTCGAATTCACGGCTAAAAAACGACCGGAGATGGAGCTCGAACCCCGAGCCACCAAACTTGAGCTGGCTGATTAATGCGTGTTGCTACGGCCGCCTTTCCGTAGGTCGTCAAAAATATGCTATAGATATATACTAGAGATTAGCAAAGACGCGAACCAATATTCCGTTATTTTTGGCGGGTTACAGCTAGTACTTTACAATAATAAGCTTAGACGCCCACTTTTTTGCTAGATATCATTATTGGTTGTCGTTCTATCATATCCTGGTAATACGCTGTAATTATACCTTATGTGAGACAAGGAAATTCCACATACAATCATGAAAAAAATGTGATACATAGGTACCTAGTTCAATTTTTTTTGAACAACTATTATTGCTCGAAGTTTTGCAACAAATAAAATTTTGTATAGGTTTAAAGAAATAAATTGAGATAAACGTAAGTTGGACTTCATGATTTTATACTGCGATTTATTTTTAGATGAATACCAATATTCCTTGTCCCTCCCACTTTATTCCAATTTCTTCTCCTCCTTCATTTGCCTTATCTGTTCAAGGGAAGTTGTATGTCATCTATTTATTTAGCTCTACAGTAGACTAGCCAAACCACTGTCATAGGTTTTCAGCCATGTTGTTCTCTTTCTTCCAGGCTTCCGGCAATTTTCCCTTGCATTATAAGGTGCAAGATATCGCACTTCTCTGGATGTCTCATCTCATATCTGAGATATTGAAGTTTTAGGATTTTTATTGTTTCTCTCTGTCTATCTGACATATTTTGAGTATTCTTCTGTAGATCCACATCTCGAATGCTTCAAGTCATCTGATTTGTTCCCAGATATTAACTTCTAACTGTTCAAGTAAGCTAATATTAATCCATTATAAATATACGCTGCATATCAATTAATTCAATTATTTATTTGGCCTATGTTTACATTAATCTTGGATGGTTGCCATGAAACAACTCAGAAAGAGGACGCACAGGTAGCTATAGTTAAAGTTGGGAACTGAATAGACGGAGTTGCCTGCTAGCTACTAGCCACCCACGTAATATAATATTAATTTTCTTTTGGCGTGTCAAATTGGCGCGGTCTCGGAAAACGAGAGCGCCATTTTCCAGGGCAACTACTTCCGGCGTGACGTCACGCGAGTGAGACAGGAAATTAAAACGCTTCCGATATTGTAACTTCGTGCATTTTCACGACAGGAAGGCGATCGTGGAGTATGCACTTTGAAAGTTGGCCTGCCCCTCCACGGGCCGTGATAGGCGGAAGGTGTGCTATGCGCTACCGCGGTACTTGTCGACCGGTGGTGATGAGGTTCGCAATATTCTTCCCTGCCGCACGGCAAACACGACTTATTTACATGTCTTTAATTATTTTAATTTTTTGTTTACACCGTATCTTTCTACCGGTATAAAATTGTGTGGATGATGACGCAATCGGCAGTGTGAAGTTGTGGGACATATTTTGGATCGCCATTCACTTTCGGGTATTTCAATATTCGCGCAGTGAGATGAGATCCCTTAGGCGTATGTGTGGCAAATCCCTTTGGGGTAGAGTAAAGAATAAAGATATTAGGAATGAATGTAAGACTGATCTTAGCATAATTAATAGAATTAATAAAGGATCGCTCAGATGGTTTGGGCATGTTGAGCGAATGAATAAGGAAAGAATGGTAAGAAAGATATAGGTATAATGCTAGTATTGATGGCGCCAGAAAGAGAGGGCAACCGCGAAAGACGTGGCGTGCCCAGATTAACCAGATACTGGAGGATGGTCCCGTTAGAAGCCTCAACAACCGGCGAGCTTGCATGCGAAGATGTATGGATGTGGATGAGGCGAGAGTTGTATTTCAGGACAGAAGAGTGTGGCGCTCTATCCTCTCTACCTACCCCCACGGGGAAACGGCGTGATGGTAAGTTAGTAAGTAAGTAACAATGGTTTTTGTGAGGATTATAAGGTATTGGGAAAGTTGCATGAACAAAGAAATATTTGAAATAAAAACAATTCATTTATTCAATACAGGTACCGTTATTTTTTCGTCTTCAGATTTTAAATTAACTTTTTCGTAAAATTATCCTTGTAAATATCTTGGATATGTTCGAAAGCCGTCATGATCTACATCTATCTCATGATTAGGGAAGGAAACAACAGATTATAGAGGCAATAGACTTTGATTTTAAAGTTCTTCTTGGTTGTTTACTTTAAGAGTGAGTCTATGAAAATAACATATGCAACCTTGATAAATACTCAGGAATGAACATGTGTGGAAAATTCATAAAAATTAAGTGTTAATTACAAAAAGTATGTAATTATGCGTTAATTACAAGCAAGCAAAAATTAAGTATTATTTACAAAAAGTATATAATTAAGTAAAATATGCAATAAAAAAAATCATAGTAATGCCACTATGGAATATATATTTTTTATTGTATTGTAAAAACTTATGTTCTTTGTTAAAATTTAATATAAAATAAGATCCAAAATATGCTTATTACTTCCTTACCAATATAATATTTACATCACAATATAAGAATAATATTGATTTTTAAATATAACATGATACGATTTTTTCCGGAACATTAACATTCACATTATGTGTATATTTGAAACTAAAAGGGTGCCTCAATGACCTTATGAAGCTATTTAAAATGAATTTATTATTTTTCTCACCCAAAATATTCAGAATGTAATACAAATAGAAAACGCTAGAAAATATATTTTATTGAATGATTGTGACACTGATTAACCTACGTAGAATAGGTACTAAATAATTAATTATTGTATTTCGTTTGTGTGAAATAATATTAGGTCCTTACATATGAAATTGGCGTTTTGTCGTACTGGCAAATTTGATCTCAAATATCTTCTCTTTGGTTAGGAATTCCAATTCCAAATTTATACAGCTATTTACTCATGTATTTGTGTTTTGAAAATTATAATTCATTTGTTTTTTCCTCAATTGTTTTTTTCTTTGCGTCACTCAGTTTACAAAATGAAAAACTTGAAATATCGCGTTATTTACGAGTACGAGTTCCACCGTGACACCAGTGCTGCAGAAACGGCTCGAAGGATTAATGATGTGTATGGCGACGGTGCCGCAAAAGAAAACACAGTGCGTTTTTGGTACCAACGTTTTCGTTCTGGAAATTTCGACCTGCAGAACAAGCCCCGTGGACGGCCGGAGACCAAAGTTGATAATGAAGAATTGAAGGCTATTGTGGAAGCGGATCCATCGCAAACCACATCCGAGTTAGCTGCAGGCTGCGGTGTTAGTGATAAAACTGTTTTAATCCACTTGAAGCAAATTGGTAAGGTGAAAAAGCTTGAAAGGTGGGTACCTCACGAATTGAGTGAAGCAAATCAACAAACGAGCGTTGACTGCTGCGTTGCATTACTCAACCGGCACAATAATGAAGGGATTTTAAATCGAATCATTACCTGTGATGAAAAGTGGATCCTGTACGATAATCGGAAGCGCTCATCGCAATGGCTGAACCCTGCCGAACCAGCCAAACCATGCCCCAAGCGAAAATTGACTCCAAAAAAGTTACTTGTGAGCGTTTGGTGGACTAGTGCTGGTGTCGTTCACTACAGCTTTCTTAAATCTGGCCAGACGATTACGGCAGATGTCTATTGTCAGCAACTGCAAACCATGATGGAAAAGCTAGCTGCTAAACAACCGAGGCTGGTTAATCGCTCTAGGCCACTGCTGCTTCATGATAACGCTAAACCACACACTGCACAACAGACGGCTACCAAATTAGAGGAGCTTCAATTGGAATGTCTAAGACATCCACCGTACTCTCCGGACCTTGCCCCAACAGATTACCATTTTTTTCGAAATTTGGATAACTTCTTGCAAAGGAAAAAATTCAGCTCCGATGTGGCAGTCCAAACCGCCTTCAAAGATTTTATTGATTCCCGTCCGAATGGTTTTTTTAGTAAAGGGATCGATGAACTACCTATGAGATGGCAAAAGTGCATGATTGCAATGGTACATACTTTGATTAAATAAATATATTATAATAAAAAAAAATCGGCTTTATGTTTCTCCCATACTAAACCCCAATTTCATATGTAAGGACCTAATATTAATACTAATAATACTAATTTGTTGGTAAATATTCGTATCACGGAACGAGTATTTCATGATAGTGACAAAATACGAATTCGAGAAATATTTATTCAATAATTGGGTTGAAATATAATATGAGCTCACATTTTTATAATAAATTCATTTTATTGTGTTCATTAAATTTGCTTTAATTAAAAAGAATCGCACTCATGAGTTATACAAGTCAATTTTTTCCGACAGGTACATATTTTTTACTTTTATCCACTCGTCGGTCCATTAATGCAAATTAATGAGAATAGACCCGAATTGTTGTCCTATCGGTATAGTAAAAAAAAGTAATAGTATTGAATTGTGAAACAAATAATCTGAAAACTGCAATATAGTAGGCATATCTCAATTAATCATTTCAAATAGTGTAGTCATTATAATTTCGATTTTGGAACATCGCTGATTGACATCACTCTAAATGACTTGCAAAACTTTTCATAACTTTTAACTAATCTCAAAAAAATATGGATGTATTATTTATAAAACTAACCCATAAAAACCAAGTTCTTACTATACTCCCTTTCTCATTTGTATTGTTTCCAATTTGATATTCTATTAACATATTCCTCTTGCTTTAAGTTCATGTACCTATACCTCCACGCGTCGGGCTCTTTTCTCATTTGTATGGTTCCCAATTTGAAAAAAACGTTAAAATTTTGAAAAATCCAAAATTATACTATAATTAAATTCTTTTACACGAAAATTTGTTAGGTCATTTTTATCGTCGCCACGAGTCTGCTCGAAAAGTTTCAGCTTGATTGGATCACGGGAAAAGGGTTAAAAATCGATCCAAGTTTTTTCGACAGACAAGCAGACGCTACGAGTTAAAATAAAGCGAATAATAAATCAAGATATGATAAAATATATCTTAATTATTATGTTACTACATTTTCTATATCGTACGGTATTTTGGTAGATGGAATAAAGAAAGAGTGCTGAGATGGTTTGGTCATGTAGAACGTATCAGCGAAGAAAGGATGGTTAAAAAAATATAGAGGGCAAGTGTTGGAGGTAACAGGAATAGAGGGCGTCCTCGAAAGGGCTGGCATGATCAGATTCGACAAGTATTGGAGGATGGCCCTGTTAAAAGCCTCAACAACCGTAGAGCATGCATGAGAAGATGCATGAATGTAGCCGAAGCATGAGTAAAGTGCCAAGATAGAAGAATATGGCGTTTTATCCTATCTACCTACCCCTGCATGGAAACGGCGTGATGATGTATTTCTAGTATAGATGATGTTTGATAGAGTGATGTATAATATGAATGTAATGTAAGTGTTAATTAAGAAATCAATGCAGCTAATTTAAGATAGTGCTAAAGAATGATGTAGGTTATAGACTACATAGGTATAACGTAAATAAGTAGATATTAGTCCAATGAATTCTAACTCATGATATTGCTTTGAAGTGATGACTTTTTTGTAAGTAATAAATTTAAATACCTAAGTGCGTCCATTTGCCCCGGCTGCCCTCGGTCATATTCCTCATTTTTATGTCCATCCTTTTCGTAAAGCCTGGCGTCACAAGTGTACCGCGGCACTGTCCCGCGGGGCCCGTAAAGCTCACTATAAAGGATATGCAATCGAATTTTTCATCTGTCCACTAGGGGTGGCGCTGTGCGAACGGACCACGGGGTTATACAGGACCGAATTTTTTTGTTAATAAAAAGGATTGAGAACTATTCAATATTATATACTTTTAAAGAAACAAAAAATCATTACAAGGGCAACAGCTACTTAAATAAATTACTACAGTTGTATTTAATAAATCAAGCAATCACGTTTTCAATTTCATTATTCAATATATCAATCAAATTCAATATATATATATATATATATAAAGAAACCCGTGTTTCCCTACCCGCCAAGTTTGGTTGATAGCCCTTGGTGTCACATCAAAAATTTGCGAGTTTGGTGGGGGTGGCTGTGCGTGGGTGGGAGTGGGTTACGAAAGTGTGCTTTCTAGAACATTTTTTTTTATGGGAAGGCCGCCAATGCTTCAGATTATTTCAAAATAGGCGCGCGGACTGCGACGGTGAGTCTATAAGGTTCCGGAAAAACCTGCTCTAGAAATTTCTGGAAGGAGAAGGTTCTAAAAAATTCCCGAAAGTTCTATAAGGTTCTAAAGTGGCGGAATGTGTCGGTGTGTCTAGAAGGTTCCTGTACATTCGATAAATTTCTTGAAAGTTCTGGAAGGAGAATATTCTAGAAGGTTCGCGAAAGTTAAAAAACAGTGTACTAAAAAACTACACGTGCTAAGCCGCGCGGGCACAGCTAGTATTATAGATTTATAACTATATCAGGGGTGCATAGACTTTTTAAGACCAGGAGCCACATGGATTTGCTTTACTCTTTAGAAAATACCCCAAAATACATAAAAGTGTATGTATCATGTATTGTTTATTAAAGCACCCCTCGTAGCCCTATGGGCATGGCACTAGCTTCCCACACCGATTTCGGTGTGGGAAGCTAGCGCCGGGTTCGATTTCCGGCGAGGTCACATTAAATCTATGTGATTTACTCAAACATGTGATGACTTCAATAATTGGACCTCTTGGCCTATTGAAGCATTATAAAAATGCATGCCTACTGTCAGGCGCCTGCAGCGGGAACATTGAAGCATGACTTTTTTGTAGACGTGGAAAAAAAATATAGAAATCAAATATTTATGCTACAGATTTTAATGATATATCAAAATATAAATAGTATGATAACAATTGTGATAGAAATATTACGAGCGATTTTTTTTCCAAATAATTGGTTTCGTAAAAGTCATGATGCGATGTTCCCACTGCGCGCCCCTGCCTACTGTACACTGTGAGATCCTTGTTTTGATGTTATGGGACAACCATTAATCAGTAATATTTTTTTACTGTATAAGTAAATAAATAATGTTATAATGTCACTTAAATTTTATTGACTGAATCCGCTACTGCCTTGGTGCAATATTTATGGTGATTACCCCAATAGTCGAGAATAGTGGACGGGGGTGGCAGAGTCTTGGGGTGACGCGGAATGTGAAGCGATTTCTCGAGCACGCACGGGGTGCACAATTTATGAGGCACGAGTGAAGAATGCGAGGGGATGAATCCGCCGTAGGTGGAAAAAATCAAAAGTACATGAATTATTGATAATTTTACCATTTACCTTGAAGGTCATATTGGAAATATAATTTGTAGATATTCCATTATCATCATTACACACTTAAATAGGTAATGATTATAACAATTCCATAATTCAGATAATCCTGTTTTTTTTTTGACTTTGGATTTATAGAAAAAAAATTGGATTCGTATTATACATATGTGGGATAAAAAAGCAACGGCACCAATATGCGAAATAAAAATATTTTTTAAAATAATTTTTTAACAATGATTAGATAGACATATTATTTTTCGTTATCAATTCATTGTTATTGTAACAAATTTTCGCGAATAGGCCTTTGAAATTTTCAATATTTTCGAATGATCTAGTTTTATGCTGTTTATTGTGTATGTATGTATGCATAAATTGTACCCAGCAATACGGAGAAATTATATGCAACCTGAAATCGTGTGCAACAATATGCAACAATGTGTACGAGAATATTCTGAAATTATACGCAATCATTTTTTATTGTTTTTTATGGAACACATTATCAGCAATTCGTAAATGATATATATTTTTATAATCCTGCAAACAAATATATTTAAGTATTGCGTGAAGGTTGAATGTTACAATTGATAAGTTTTGCGTTTTTATTTATACGTATCGCATAAATATTCTCGATATTTTCAAACTAAGCCAAACGCTATTTTCAAACTAAGCTAAACGCTATTTTATTAAGAAAGGACAAAGTTGATTATTTTCTGGAATATCACGAGGCTCAAATCAATTATTACAGCGTAGATCACAAGGCGAAAGTTTTAACCTACTAGACTAACAAGCAAAAGACTTTACAACTAAGACTTAAAACATAAAATGTTTAAAAAAAATTAGAAATAGTGAAAAAAATAGTTCATTAAAATTACCAATTAAGGGGAATGTTAAAATTCTGCAAATCACTTATAAGTACACACTAAAATTGTGCTAGAGAAACTCATTGAAACAAAATCGGTTTCAATTATGTAACATTGCGGTAATGAAGTAGAACTTACATGACATATCGTAATTATTTAAAAATATACCTAAGAGTAAAACTAAAATTATTAAAAAAAAAAATAGAAAAGCACTTTGAATAAAACCTATGTATTCTTTGAATAATCAATATGTTTTGGATCCAATAGTCCCTTCATCAGGATATAACGTCAACAATGTATCCTGATAAAGGAACCATTGGCCCCGAAAAATATTGATAATTCAATTAATAGTGGTTTTGTACAAAGTGTTTACTTTTTATTAACCCTAGAAGGCTTTTATGATTTTTTCTACACGGTGACTTTTTGCTAGTCGATAAGGCTAACAAGTACATCATATTTCGAAAATGGCGGTACTTACCAGCGTGACATAGCCGTCTCTTCCAACATCCTGTCGGTGACTGAGTTGGCACAAAGAATCAGTATACACTCAATAGTTTTTAAAACGAAACCAACTGATGTTCACTGTCTTAGTTGAAACGACTAACATTAGCCTTCTAGGGTAAATGAGTCGTATATTTCCAGACACCGCTAACTCCATACCAAAGCAGTTTACAGCAGGTCAAGTAATTTATACCTTATATGTTATTACCTACACTATTAGTTTTTCTAGAAAGTTTGTATATAAATAAATATAAACAAACTTTCTAGAAAAACTAACAGTGTAGGTAATAACATCTCACAAAATAAGGTATAAATTACTTGACCTGCTGTAAATTGCTTTGGTATCGAGTAGCGGTGTCTGAAAATAAACGACTCAAATGTGTAATAATATAAATACAGTTACCACAAAGTTTGCTTTTATTGATGAAATTTCAACAATTATTTAATTCTAGCTGTAACTCGTCAAAAATGACGGTACTTCATATGTCGGTCCCTAAAGAATAAGTATTTATTTATTTATAAAAAAAAAGTTTTTAATCTATAAATAAATTACGGACGATACTCGAAGTTGCAACGAAAGAAATTATTATCATTGGAATATTAATTTAAAATATATATAAATTTGTATATCATTCTCTTATTGGCAAATCAGTTATTTCAGTTGTACAAATAATTAGGTTTATTACTACAGCGTGTCAAATAGCGTTGTCGTGTCGGAATGCCGCAGTGTGCCATGCTGGAAATGGGGAACTGACAACTCGTCAACTATTTAAAAAATTCTCGTCCAGCGTAGTAATATCAAAAGCGCGCCGAATGCCATCCGCCGACCGCCATCTGCAAACCGCACGCGAACCTACGAACAACTAAAAGTCGACTTTGAATAGCGTCACTAAAAGCGAAACAAAACGCAACTATTTTCAGGCTGTTAGATATGGCAGGGATGTGCGGGCCGCTCCGCCGCGGGTTATCTCCGACCGCACTGTGCGACCGCTCGCCCGCACCCGACAAAAGATATTCATCTCGTCCTGGTTACGGTTCCCGTTCCCGGCGGTGGGGAGTTCAATCCGCAAGGCGGAAATGTGCTCCCGTATTCCAGGACCCGGACTCAACTATCTGTGGTATACTTTGGGTGTGGATGATAAAGGATGTACCTCACTTCAGGGTTTCACTATGATGATGTCACTTTATTTAGACAGGTTCGTAATTCATCATTAATATCAACATGGAAGTTTGTAAAATCAACGGAAACCCACTTTTGTAATACATGTTTTTATTAGAAATGGGTAAACATATGTATATCTATGGATTACGATATACTTATCGCTTATCAAATTAAATAGTATATTAGTTACATGAAAAAATAGCATATAAATAAAACGCTTGTTTTTAAATTCACTAAAAATTACTACTAACTAACCATTACGCCGTTTCCTTGAAGAGGTAGGCAGAGGTAGAAAACGCCATATTCTTCAATCTTGGCACACCACTTTTGCTTCGGCTACATTCATACATCTTCTCATGCAAGCTCTATAGTTGTTGAGTCTTTAAAACAGGGCCATCCTGCAATTTTTTATCTTTTATTTGTATTTGATATTAGTGTTTGAATTGAAATTACTATTTGTATGAATTTTTTTAGTAGTTGCATCTAAATATAAAAAACGTGGTTTTTAAAAAGTTTTTTTTTCATGTTATATAATTTTCAACTTATTAATTTTAATTTTCTACTTTTTAGTCTTAACCCAGCGTACAAAATTACTTCTGCATGAAGCTAACGCCTGTTTTCCCATATAAACCATTTATTTAATTATGATGAATTTATTTATCAATTAGTAAATCTGATCATTGGTTCATAAATTGTCATCGAGAATACGTCTGTATGCAAAATTTTAGCTCGATTGGACATTGGGAAGCGGCTGAAATATCGATTATAATATTCTGTCCAGACAAACAGGTGAAGCTAATATAAGTATGGTAATAAAAAAATAAGATTATTTTTGTGATGTTTTGGTACAAAAGTAAAGCTTCGATCTTTACTGGATGAGTTCCAACGAGCCGAACGTACAATCAAATGTATTAAATTAATAAAAATTATTATAAAATATCTCAAATATTTTCATACAAAAAACTGTAATAATTTATAATATTTGTCTATTGAGCGATCGTTACTTAAATATATAATGCAACTCTTTAAATATGAAGTGAAAAAAGAAATTTGAAAAGACGAAACATATAAAATAAAATTTAAAATATTGTGCTTATCGTACTCAGACCTACTTTTAAATTTAGTTAGAGGAGAATTAGCACCCATTTTGAAATCTTACGGAAGTTATCTAAATTGGTCATAAGTATTTCTACTTACGGTTTTATGCCACTAAATGCTTCTATATATTGTTGATTTTATTGTTGAATAATACATAACGAGAATATGCACATTTGTGATATTGCACAAATTAGGTGACAATATGAATTTGATCATCAAATAACTTACAAATATTCACCACGTACTTGACTCACAATTTGCCACCCCATACGAATACACTGCATTAGGGGATGTAAATTATATACATATGTCAATTACTTACCTATACAATAATATATCACTGTTTAAAAATCTTAAATTTTGAATACACAATAAAATGATTTGCAAAATGAAACATGCAACTGATACATTGATATACTCGGACTTCGGTGGCCCCAGTCCAGTAGTCGAGCGGGCATGACACTGGCTTCCATACCGGAGGTTCCAGGTTCGATTCTTGGTGAAGTAGTATTACATATATGTGGTTTCCTCAAACCTGGATACTTTTGTGATAATTTCGCTACATTGATTGGGTCACAAATGTTGGTTCGCGAATATTCTATCGGCTTTTCCAGTGATTATAGTTTCTTCGAGAATAGTCTAGTTGATTCTAGATTCATGTGGACTTCGATAATGTTAAGTTACCATTTTTTTTAAATATGCATACTATACACACAATATTAGTAGCTTTGAGTCTTGTGCTGAGACTTGCTAGATTAACTGGTCTGCAATTATTCTTTTTTAAATTATATGTACATACACTTACACTACACACAACATTGTTGTATTTTTGTCACGATAATAGTTTCTAGAGCTGCAATCCTTCTCATCTCAGACATAGTATAAATTTGGGTAAATTTGAAATTTTACATTATAGATGAAATTGATAATCATTAAATTGGATTAAAAATATTAACTTTGTTACCCCTAGGTGAGTTTAATAATATTTTGATATTTTGTTTATTTGTTTGATGTATATTTTTTATTTATTTGTAAAAAGACATTTTTACATCTAGTAATTAATACATAAATTAACATAGCAAAATAAACATAAATATTCCAAAAATATATCAACATTAATAGAAACATATTTTCACATCTGGCACAAAGTAAAGAAATTTAAAAAATAAAATAAACATTAAACAACATTACACGATCATACATCAAGCTTATTTTCACACATTTTGCATTTAACCTATGAAAATTATTGAGACTTCTTACTTGTTTCACATTTGCTGGCAGTTCATTGAACAATTTAAGACCTTTATAGTGCAAACTATTTTGTGTTCCTGCCAGTTTCGTTTATATTTTAATACTTAAGTTTCGAGAGTAACAGAATCTCTTACCAGCAAAATATTAAATACAAAAATATTATTAACCTCACGTAAGTAGAGGTAACGAAGTTAATTATTTCACCCAATTTATTGATCAATTTGAATTTCAATCGCATTGTAATTTAAGTATCTGCCATCTTAATTATTAATGATATCGATTCGTAATTGTATAACACACTCCATCCGCCTATCCCTGCGATGTTACATTTTGATAGTATGTGCGCCGTGTATGAATAACCGTAAAAATATTAATTAACCCAATCTTTGCTGAATTGAATGAAGAACTTCTCGTATCCAAAAGCCATTAAGTTTTCCCATTTCCGAAACACAATGCCAGTTCAATTTTGATCGTTCTCAGCAGAGATTTGACATTGTTTAGCCGGCAGCGAGTGAGCCCGTATGAGACAGTCTCCATAATTGATTTGCATAATATTCAAATTGTGATATTAAAACATGACCCACGGCAGGCAAAAGAATAAAGAGAATCTACCATGAGAATGGAATTCGCTGTGAGAAGAGGTCCCGTGTATTAATTCCCATACCGGTCTTGTGTCACAGATTTACGATTTTTTTTCTCTCATTCAGACGCCGAAATTTTGCATATCTGATAACGCTGGAGTAATTGCGTTGTTCAACGGGGAAACGGCTGATAATGAGACATGAGAAATTGAATTACGAACCAGGTTACAGAGATCGGAATAATTATTATAAATATTAATGGTCGCAATAAAATGCACTGTAACAATGATCATAGTACGAAGCTTTAATTATTATGAATTAGATTACGATCATTTTTAATGTTTTCAGCGTTAAGCTTGCAGTTATAAATAATAAATAAGGGAAAAGTCTAGTGAAGAATAATATACGTTAAGAGCTAATGTAAAACTGTTTGTAGCGTAGCCTATTATCATGTGGAATGTATGAGGAAAGAGAAAATGGTAATGAAAATAATCTACTTAAACAAATATTGTAAAACAGCTCTGTTTAAGTCTTCATCTACCAAAATGTGTGCATGAGGAGTGAACGAAAGTGTGTGATGCAGGAATTATATGTTACGTTACAGAAGAGGGTAAAGTTCTATCGTATCTGCCTGTCCCTGTGAGGAAACAGCATGAACGTAAGTTTGTTAAGTTATAAATTAAAAAGTCTACTCAGATGGCATGGACAGGACAGATGGTATATCGACGTATGATGCGAAGGGAGAGCATTTAAAAGATTCATAAAACTATGAAACAACAAGGATAAGACAAGGAAGACAACGAATATCATAGAGAGATTCAGTTGGTCGCATTTTTAAAGAAATTAACATGAAAGAGAACCCACCCAAATCAGCAATAAACGAACTTTATATTAATTAAGATAAATTTACATTACCAAATTTGAGAAAGTTGTTTTTATTTTCTAAATCAGTTTTTTTTTCAGATATTCGAATGGATATCTATACTTCTTCCCATGACAAAACATACATAGATTTCGCAGCTGGTAATGAAGCATCTATAGTCGATGGGCCGCTATGTGGACGTACACTGACTATTAATATATATCCGTTTGTACTGTATTTTAATTTGACCGACTTGTATTTTAGTTTTATAGATTTATAAAGAATCCGTTTGCCATTCGCTGTAGTTCCTTCATCATCTTCAATGTGATTTTTGATATGTCGAACATTGTCAATAGAATGATTAAGTTCTTGAGATTCTACAATTTATCTATCTGCCTAAACCCGCCACTAAAGTTTTAATTATTATATTAATATATTTCCAACTACATCATTTGGAAAAAAGTACCGAACTAATTTCTGAAAAAGTTCATCGATTTTAATACAAAAAATTATAATTTCATACGTCAACTACGAAAAGTGAAAAAAATATTTTTTATCAAAACACGTGCGTTTTTAATGCCACTGTTTAATATTTTTTACTTGAGTCGAAAAAATAATTGATTCGTTACGTTCAAAATTGAAACTAGGAACCAATGGTTTTTACAATCATATTTAAAAGGGTTGGAAAATTTGGATTTGTCACCCTCCATTTATTATGAAAATTGAAATCAAAATTTTAATGACAAAATTTTATCTGAAACGCTGGTTTTTTGTGAAAATATTTTTCAATTATTTATAACTTTTGAAAACATTTAATAAATAAACTTTTATTATAGGTGCAATTAAAATAATGATGTTAAGTTAAGCAAACAACTTGAATTCTTAACCATAAATAAACATATTTGTAAACTTACATTTTCAATTTATTCTGCCTCACTAGGTGGTCTCTTCTAAATTAATGGTATGTGAACATAACTTAATAGAATGAGTATTTTCATATTTTCTATCCTCTACAGGTGGAATAAATATTACGATAGCGATTAGTAAATTTTGCAGACTATCTTTCTTTATTTTAAGAATCCAAAAAACTGTGCGTGTGCATTTAATCTACAAATTTATGCAAAAGTTTTAAAAACTACATAAACCGAATCAATTACCTACTCGTACATTAATATTGAATGTAGAAATCGATGAACAACCCAATACATAAACAGATACTTAGTGTAGTAAATAAACAGTAGTTTTAGTAGTAACTATCTGTAAGCCGTCAAAATTATTTATTTATATAAAAAAAAAGAAGAAATAATACTATATAGAAGTTACGGATGTTACACAAAGTACGACGGATGGACAGACAACGATATTATTATATTAAAGAGTTAAGGTTGTTATTAAGGTCGTTAGACATATTTAATTGTAACTGGTTGCGGATATTTTATACGAACCGTACGTTTTTCCGAGAAACGATTCTCGACGTTTCGTTGAATTCTTATTCAACGTCATCAGGAGGACGACCTTTACCCGCGCAGGATTATTATAATTGGGATATTCAGTTGAATATTAAAATAATTTGCTATCCTATTATCATTTTTTTATGATAAATTTATTTCCCACCAGTATTGACGAGATACGTCTTATCATCTCACTTAACTTCGTAACGTCCGTAATTTCATTCGAATTCATGGCTAAAAAATAAATTAAACAGCCGGAGATGGGGCTTGAACCCCGGGCCAGCAAATAGGCCGCTCTTTGCATGTTGCTACCGAAGCCACTCCGTGGACCGCCAAAAATATGTTATGAATTCATACTAGGGCTTAGAAAAGACGTGGACTAATGTTCCGTCATTTTTTTACTGGTTATAGCTACTGATATTCATAATTATACTTAAATTTAAGTCTATATCGCTAAAAAAAATCTTCGATTAAACTGGCAATGTAAGAAATAACACTTATTATATTTCCTTTCAAATTTTCAAAGGAAGCAAACATTTTGTGGTGAGACATTATAATTAAATAAATAAAAATAACTTTTTTATACACAACTTATATTTATTAAAAATCCAACCAGGTTTCGCTACTACCGTAGCTTCTTCAGGGATCTTAACTATCTAAACATACAAAAATTATGCGCTTATATACTAGTGTGAAAGGTGAAAGAACGGAGTTCCAATAGTGGGGGTAGGGGGTGGGATTATACAGGGAATATTATTATTAAGGGGGAACATATTTAAGAGTGGACTATAAGACAAATTTATTTGATTATTAATTATTTTATGATTAAAATTAATGGCTTTTCTTATCTCTAATCCCTCTAAATTATCTAGTCTATTACCTATTCCGTTTTTATGAATAATATTGAACGCGTGGTCTTCTTCAATTAAATGGTTTACAAATTCTGAGAACCCACTACTTTTTAAACAACGCAAGTGCTCTTTTACTCTAATTTTACACTACGCGATGTCTTTCCTATATGAAACTCGGAACCTGGTTGGATTTTTAATAAATATAAGTTGTGTATAACAAAGTTATTTTTATTTATTTAATTATATTTCCTTTCCCTTGCCGTCAATATTTGATTGGATTAAAAAGCTCGCAACTGCTGTGCAATATTTCAATTTTATACGACGCAAGGAATGTATATTCGACTGTCGATAATTCATTATTGATAGCTCCGGGCATTGTGGGCGCCCGTGACTGGTCGAAAGTCACCGATAATGTTATCAACAGCATTCATGATACCAATTATCTATGCTTAATTTTTTGTGCTCTGATCAGACATAATATTGATTGGCACTGAGTGTCACTTTGATCAATGAGTCTATCACGACTTTAAATATAATATCATTAACAGGGGCGCGTATATTATATTGTGGAACATATACACTATTTTCATAAGAGATAAATTAACTGTAAATAGACATTCGAATACAAAGCAATATTGAAATTAAAAAGATCAGAAACTAGATAGTAAAGCCTGCAAGGGAACTGAACATATGAGTAAGAATTTTGAATTTAGCAATTGCTAACGTGTATCGTATCATAGTACTGGTCTCTAGGAAGTCCTTCTACTCCTTGTTTCATCAATTATCGACCCCAATAACACTCAGGTTCATTCAGAGAAAATTTTAACATTTCAGTGCGATTTCTAAGGTTTTTTAAAATATTATGTGATGGTACATAATATTTATACGTGTTATCCGGTTCAGAAAAAGGGAAGAAAAAGGGATAAAAAGATGATAAAATTCGCAAGCTCGACAAAATAACGATATTTTAAAAATAATGCACAGATTCGCTGTAAAGAAAAATTAGGAGCTATCACAATATGGTATTGGAGGCAAATTGAAAATTAATTAATATTAGATGGATACGAAATGACGTCATTACGTGACACGACCTGAGGATAATAGCGAACAAACACGAAAAATATTTGAAATAATAGACAAAACCACAATATATATGTGTCAAGATACACGAGAAATAAAAGAAGACAATTTTGTAAAACTTACGTGGATGTTGAGAGAGGATGAGGAGCTAAGAAGTAAAATTCCCGGCACGGAATAACTATCGATGCAATGAGCTGCAGTGACAAGCTAATAAATAATAATAAATAAGCTTAAGAAGACGTCAATGGTTAAGTTACAACTTATAGTCATAAGGGATCTATTCTTCTTCTTCCTTTTAATAGACCTACGTATATGGTCTGTTCTTCACAGGATAGCGCCTCCTGTGAGGTGGATTTCCAATTCTCCTACCATATTTTGAGAGGTCTTCCGCGAAGGCGAGTTCCGTGAGGAGGATTGTGTAGTGCGATATAAGGGAGTCTGATGCTGTCCATTCTCTGGACACGACCACACCAGTCCCTTCTTCACTGTCTACTCTATCGTACAATATCCTAAATCTCTCTAATTCTGATGTTCATCGCACGATTCTTCAGCATCTTGCCTGCCATCATCCTCAGTGTCTTCACCTCCGAAGTTCTCAATATTTGTTTTGTTCTCCTATGTCTACCTTTGCTTCAACGCCGTATGTCATTACTGGTCTTACGCATGTTTCGTAGATTTTCATCTTGCTCTCGGTGTCCATATCCTTATTCTTCCAAATGGTGTATTTTAGAGCTCCAAATATTGCTGCTGCCTCGTTAACTTGGGCTTATATTTCTTCTTCCACACAGATCAGCGGAGGGATTTGGTTTGAATACAAATTTGTGGAATGAAATGTAAATTAAGGTGAAATGACGTGGAAATTGTCGGATTTAAAATGCGTAAGTAAATAAGTAAAAATACGGAATAAATATTAAAAATGGGCACATAGAAGGAATAATACATGTATGAATATTACTATTTATTAAAACCTCTTTTTCACGTGGTCCTTAGGATTGAGATTAAGGACCACATGGCTTAATCATTTCACAGTTGTACAGCCTCTGATATATTTTCATTAAAAAATAAATTTTACTATCTTTACTTTGAATATTATGTATAATTAAAGACATAATATTCATGTAATACAATTAATAACACCCATAGAAAAAATTCTGTGACAGCGGCGCAACAAATGGACACCTTTTTACTATAATTTAAAATCACATTTGGTTTTAAAATGTATCTGTGAGAGGCAACTTGTATGCGGATGATTTACACCTTTTTAAATCAATTTTTACGCTTACCAGAATTCATATTCATTAACATGTCAAATGTTATTTATAATATTTTGACCTTTTCTATGTTAAACGCTGCGGTTATTTACTAAGAGAATAACCATAAATCCACCGTCTGAATTAGGCACTTTCATTTGTTAAGGAGTAAAACGTATCAAATTTGACTTATTACGGGGCTGAAATATACTGCCGGTAATAATATTCTTCGAAATATAATAAATAAATGTATGCCTGTGTGTGTATTTGTATCTTCAGTAACCCAAACCTCTAAAAAAAAGTAGATAAAAATCAGTAGGCATTTTTCATTGTATAACGACGATTGCTTCTTTACTAGTAATGTGTACCAGTGTATATTTTTGTATGTTCAATTATATAAAATACGAGTAAAACAGTATTTTTTTGTTATGTAATTATCAAATATAATAATTTCACTGTCTGTCTGTCTATCTGTCTGTCTGTGTCTGTCTGTCTCTGTGTCTATCTGTCCCCGTAACCTCGTGTAACGTCCAAACAAAATTAAACTACCAGTGATAGGGTTTGAACCCGAAGCTGGCAATGTCGCTGAGCCTACATAACCCGCCAAAAATACAGTACATATAGGACTTGGCAAGGATGCGAACCATTTCATTTTCCACCAAATCGCCAGGGTTTAGAATAGTACAATTAACTGCCCGAAGGGGAAATATAAAAAAAAAATGTTAAAATATTTCATAAAAGTCTAATTACTATTTCAACATTTCATAAGTAAATACTTAATAATGAATTATTTGAAAAACGTTCGTTTTTTATTATTATCATTATTATTTATTTATTATAGACATGTCATAGTACTTACATAATTTCATCAATACAAATACATTCGTATAATAAAATCGTTTTACTCGCCATAAAGGAGCTGACGCTCATACTTATAGGAAGAGTAAAGTCACATCATATTATTTCTTGAATATTATTAAAATTAAGTTCATTTTTAAATGACGCAAGGTCTTTAATTATATTTATTTTATCAGGTAACGAAAATATATATTTTTTTATTTCTACAAAGGCATAGTGGTTTTAGGCTGCCCTTGTTCTATATTTGTGTATTTTTAGATTAAGGGAAACGCTTGTGGACCAAGAAGAATTTGAAGGGACTATGTAATAATATAAAGTAATAAATATATATTTTTTCATATAAACAGTTTCGTCTCTGTGAGAATTTATCTTAATTTAAATTCACTAATTACTCTACTAGTCTTAATATCCCGGTCCGCGCTTGTATATATGTAAAAGCCAGTCGTTATTCGTCTTTACTATACATAGTAATTATTTTGTCATTTGAACACATTTGAATAGGAAAAGAATTGAGCGCTTAGAAATACGGGGGGTTTAAAAATCAACACGCGTCCACTGTTCGCTTCTTTCAATAAAGGCACCGTCATGGCCTTCCATGGCGGCGCCGCCTTTATGCGACTTTATACTGCCGATCAGGTCCGGGCTCGCGCTCCATGCTCCAGCACCCGGGAACCTAGTCAAAAGGTACATCGCACAATAACAACATTTCATACTTATTTTTTTTATTATTTTTTTTTTTATTTGTTAACGCCCATTAGGTATAGGCTTTTACATAAAGAATATAATATAAATTTCAAAAAGCACATACATTAAACAATATCTGTATAGCACCAAAACATGAGTATAAAAATTAAAATATAAAGTAAAGAGCAGCAATGTGTATAGGCTTTTACATAAAAAATATAACATAAAAATTAAAATGAATATAAATTAAACAATATAAGTTATAAGTAGCAAAATATAAAAGTATCAGGAATTGCACCAAAACATGAGTATAAAAATTAAAATATTAAGTAAAGAGCAGCAATGTGTATAGGCTTTTACATAAAAAATATAGCATAAAATTAAAAAGAACATACATTAAACAATATAAGTTATAACTAGCAAAATATAAAAAGTTTTTATATTTTCAGTGCTCACTAAAACATAAGAACTAAATCATAAATTAAAAATTTCCCTTCTTGCAAATCAACTGCTGTAGAAAAAAATTAACAAGATGTAGATTTAAATTTAAAATCTGAAGTATTCTAGAGTAAACGTTAAATAAATCGGATAGGTACATATCGTATGTATCAGGGGCGTGCAGTGGAAACAAGAAGCATGATATTTGGAATATTTGGAAACAAATATTTGGAAAAAAAGAATCGGAATTAAACATTTATTTGGCAGAAAATTATGAAATATTAAAATTTGAATAATTTTTTAATTATTATGATAGGAATATAATGAGATTTATCTCCTGTTTAGGTTTCTTTTCAAAATATAAGCTTAGGAAAAACTCATGCTTCTTGTTTTCGCGGCACGCCTCTGATATATATTAAAAATAATATTGCTTCATACTCTAGTCAAAAAATATAGAAGTCTAATTTTCCAGCGGCGACATCTTTGTTTAACTGTCTACGGTATTTCTTAACATATATGTACATCATTGTATCATATCTTATTCTATTGTATTGTATTGTATGGTTTGCTATCAATGACAGTGAAGTGGTTTTGTGTGATCGCTTGCCCGCGCCGCTTGCACTTATATGAGTTTAAGTATCGCAGAAAGCACTTGCAGGAGCACGTGGCAAAAGTGTACGGCCGATATGGGAGCTATTGCCCATAAAATGGGTTTGGGTGTGTGGTGGGTCCTTCTTCACTGTTTATTGACAGATTTTAAAAAAAATCACAAATTTTTTAGTTAACAGTCGGGACCCATTAAAAATTTTGAACGGTTCCAATCTTCCCAATAATTGGTCCTGATTGTTAAAGTCGCTATGTTCCGCATTAGAATTCATCATTTGTTTTACGTCTGTATCGATCATGAAACTATTTCAATGGTGTGGTTATTCAATATTACAACTCTATATTAAAAGACTGTGCTAAAAAATACCTAACGGTGGAATAACACATAGTTTTTAATATGTGGTAAAATATATATATTTTCAATACAGATAAGACTTTTTGAAGGTCCATTTATATAATTATGTAAGGTAAACATACATATTATTTGCATTATTTACGTAAATTATCATAAAATCATGGCATATCGAATTTGCTTTCACCGAAACCCAAACAACCGCCATCTCTGTCCTAAATAAAATGTGTGGTATTGTCGTGCTCTTTCTTGCTCGATTTAACTGCGATGTGCAATATTCTGCTCTCTTTTACACACTGGCCGAAAATACGAGAGTAATGAATAAACATTTTTCAATCAAAAAATCCGTACATTCGTAACAGTTTAATTTAGTCATTTTGGTGTGAAAATGTCTATTCGATGATTACCAAAAATGTGACGTTTTTTTTTTCATTTCATATTTTCTATGACATGTAGACCTACGTTATACCACCGACACACAGGAGTTAACAGAATTCTGAACTACTGACTTGTTCATGTTTTTATTGAAGAAATCCACATTATAGGGTTTTTTAAAATACATTTTGTCGTTTTTATTTTCCAGTTTCATCCAGTCCCCACTTTGACTACGTCACGCGAAATGCGGCGTCGGCCCGCGGCCGCCTGTCTCCCGCATCCCCGACTTAAGAGCTTTACCAATCAGTGAAATGACGCTGCACATTCGGAGCCCACAATAATATATTATGTTCCATATGACGACACTCGTCATCGCTGTCGACGGTCTTGTCGCTCGGTCGGCCCGCGCACCCCCACCGCGGCCGCCCGGCCGAGGTGGCAAAAAATATACGCGACACGCCGACAGGTGACTCTAATTGTTTTTTTTCTGAAGCAACGAAGGGATTTGATGTCCCTTGGTGATGGAATCACCTGCATGATCGATTTTTCAAATGTAAAACTGACTCTTAAAACGCCTAGCACCCATTTCAGTTTTTTTTCTTTTTGTTATTTACCTGCAAGATTCACAATTAACAGGTATAGAAACTAGTGATGTAACGAATATTCGCATTCGCGAATATTTCCATATTTTTGGATGTTCGCATTCGCATTCGCATTCGCAAAGTTCGAGCGAATGT
Organism: Agrypnia vestita; assembly: GCA_016648135.1. Taxonomy (NCBI): domain Eukaryota; kingdom Metazoa; phylum Arthropoda; class Insecta; order Trichoptera; family Phryganeidae; genus Agrypnia; species Agrypnia vestita. The sequence continues at coordinate 106,982 of JADDOH010001229.1, forward strand.
TTTGCTAGAATGAACATCAGAAAAAAACATAATATTAGGTTAATAAAAATCCATTCATTTCTTATTTTTTTAATATTAGAAAAAGTAGCTTTATCTCGAAATCACATTATCAGTCTTCACTTTACTTTATCATTTGGTTTTATCTATTTACCATCTACTTCTACCTTGGGTAATAAAGCTCAAGATTCCAGATCACTACTAAATAACAATTGACTTGTTGGAACAAAAAAAACTCAATATTCGTATTCGCGAAAGTCGGTAGCAGATATTCGCATTCGCATTTGCATTTGCGAATGCTCAAAAACTGACACTCGTTACATCACTAATAGAAACAAAAGCGCAATTATCTTGAAATTGTTGAAAAAGATTTTGTAATTTTTGATAAAACATTCCGAAATCTTTTTGATTAATTGCATGGTGGCGATTTAATTTCTATAAATGTGATTGTTTTATTTTTTTTACATGTGACAAGGAGCTTGCTTTTTCATATTTGCCAATTTTTAATTTACGGTATATGATACAAGCAGGAAGCAATCGGCTAAACCACTGTGCATACTCGGAAAAATACCGGAATTCTTATGTGTCGGCCAATTTTGCACACTTTTCAGTGCTGGAATTCAAATACCGCAAACAACGAATACTCATGTTTAAGTAGAAATTACTTTAGAGCCAGTACTTGCCATATTTGTTATTAATAAATTTGATGTCTTTGAATTTTTATTACTAAATTGGTTTATAATTTAGCGATACAATGTAAATGATTTTAGTTAATTTTTTACATATACGTATGTTATGAACGTAGGTATTGTACAATGTATAATAAATTATTTTTTGTGATTTACGATAAATAAAAAATACTCCTTTATTCCGGTACTGATATAATAAACTAAATTTTAAATAAATACCGGTTTTGAAAAAATGTCTGTATTGCGACCCCTATGCTACGTGTGGTATATAAACTTCTAAGTGACGCCAGTTGATCCTGTCTCTATCGTATTGCAATTTTTTTTCTGCAGACAATGATCATAAAATATACGAACATAATATTTATTACCATGTTTACGAAGTATAAATATTTTTTGTGGTTAAGATGAGTGATTTATATTATTTTACGGTAAGCAATGATGACAAATATTTAATGACTACCTATAACTAGCAACGTACAACGAAATCTTCAAGTTTGTGTTTACTGGGGTATTATGCCGTGTTGTTACGACCTTTCGGGCCGACGTTTCGGATCCCATTGCAGGGTCCATCAAGGGATTGTGAGTGGCCGTGAAAACCTAAGAACGTACAATGAAATGCTAACTTTTGTGATACAACACATTGCATTTTAATCAAAGTTCATGACTACATAAAATATCGATAAAGTTGATCCATTATTTAATATTTATAACATAACTCATCTCGGCCATTGAAAATATTAGAGAATTGACTGTCACTATGTGGTTTGTATGCATTATTCATTAATGATAAAGATTACTATACCATTGTCGTCACTAATTCTTCCGCTGTATACTGATATGATGCTTGTATGCATACATGGTGTACGAAAACTAATCGATTCACCAAATTATTCGCATTCGATCTCTTGAATGATCAAATTTTATGTTTTTTCTTCTCGATTCACATCGAAGACTTCATCCCACTCATACTCTGGTAGTTACGCAGGCTCAGTAAAAGAAATTTTAACTTGACCCAAGGGTCAAAAATTTATTTGTCCGTTCTCAATATACAAGTTTAAAAGATTTTATAAAAACTGCAGATTTAATTAGTTGAATTAAAATATAATTTGTTTTTATATTTTTTTACTTCTGGCTAGACATTTACATTATGGTGTTGGATCCGTAACATTTTGATAAGCTGTTCTATTTTAATTAATTAATAATTAATATTTATTATTCAAAATAAAAGCGGTTACAGAAACATGGTACTATTTTAAAATATATTTCTACTAAAAATATTGGGAAACACATTTTGGGTAACCGATGAGTAAAAGAAAGGGTCTAATTTTTTTTCATATTAAAATAAATATCTTTATAATAATTTAAATATTAATCTACTTTCCTAAAATATTGGAAAACACTTTTTGGGTGCTCAATGAGTGAAAAAAATTATCTGACCCTTTTTTCTTTATTAAATGGAATATCTTAATAATTCGGACACTTTATAATAATATAGATTCGGTGTAAAAAAATATTAGTAATATTTTTAACACTGCAGCAGCAGCATTACAAAAAAAACACATGTAATCAAACTCAGAACTCCCGGAATGATAAGCCAGCATCATGCCCACTGGACTACGAAATAAAAGCTTTGTAATCAAAATTAATCAATTTAAAATGCGTTATAAAAATTGTGATTATCTAAAAATTGTCCCTGCTTAGTTTATTTGCTAATTTCAACCATCCATGTTGGTGCATTTTTGAGTCGTTTTTTAAAAAAAACCAGTCCTTCGTATTTTTTATTGTCTCCACAAGCGCTCGTTATATTGGATAAAAAAATTGTACCCATCATAACAATAATAATAATAATAATCACCTTAAAACGTTTTCCACCAAAACAAAAGCCGGCCGATCGGTCGCGAGGCTCTAAGTGCCATTATTTGAAAAACGAACGAGAACAACGACACGCCATCTAATGGCGTCAAATAAAAAAAAAAACAACCTCGTAATAAACCTTCATCCTGCCGTGTTCCGATTCGTATCTCGGCGAGGCAATTAAATATTCGATATTGGAGAGTGATATTGAAAAAAAACGATGACGCGCAATTTCGGGAGGGGACAAAAAATCTTTTAAAAATTTTATGTCATACTCAGAAGGGATGCGGCGGCCGCTCTTTTTTTCCGAGTCACACGTCCGATTGACGTTTCCAAATCAAAGGCGGTGCCCGTCTTCAAAGAGAGGCGTGCTCGGTTGGAAAAAATGACGACAGATGTTGCTGTGTTGTTTTCATTCCGTTTTAATTGTTTGTCTGCAAAAAATTACGTACATTGTATGTGTTATATTATTTACAAGTGTTGATGCCACCAGAAATTTGCATACTACATTAAGATGACCTACAGTGTCTATGTGCTTCACATAAGAAGATTGTCTGGTCCTATTAGAAACTTCAGCAATCGACGATTTTATACGACATGAACTTATACTAGGAATATTTACAAAAAACTAACCCATAAAAACTAAGTTTTTAGTATGCTGCCTCTCTTATTTAATCAGGTTACGCGTCGGAGTCATTACTCAGTTGTATGAAAAAACTATTAAAAATTTAAAAAATCCAAAATTATACTATAATTATTTTTTTTAATGAAAATTTTTTAAGATAATTTTTATCGTCGCCACGAGTCTCTCTGCAAAGTTTCAGCTCAATTGGATTATGGGAAAAGGGTGAAAAATCGATCCAAAGTTTTTGCGTCAAGCAAGCAGACGCTACAAGTTAAAAGAAAAGAAGTAAAAAGAGGATTTTACGTGAAATAAAAGTGTGGCGTTGTATTATTTTTGTAGGGAAACGGTGTGATGGTAATTTAAGATTGAAATATATTTAAATTTGAATTGAATTTGTATAACACAGATAGATCATGATGCAAAAAATAAGATTTTTTTAAATGTGAATAAAAATTTACGAAATAGTAACATTAAGCCTTATAACCATGCGGAAAGGAAGAAAATCAATGCTTTTAAGATGAAATGTTTATAGGTGTATCGTGAATGGTCAGGTGTACAAATATATTATTAATTAAGGAAAAATTCAGTATAAAAAATGCATTAGGATTTATGTAGCCCGTTACAGCTAGTCTGTTTACACAACCACCCCTCAGTAATGAAAAATTGACAAGAAGAGCGCATATATATTTTAATCATTTGGAGATGAGATAGACATAAAATTATATAACTATACAATAAATTATTTTTAATGCGCACTAAATTAACCTTGGAATACATGCTCGTTGAAATTATTTTGTCACTCCCTATTATAGTTTCGAGAGGAGCAGTTCCTCCCATAAATAACTAACCTGAATACTGAATTTTTTTTCAACCTATCCATGAAGGGAAGCCGGGGTGAACGGATTTTCTAGTCATTAACGGGAACAAGAATAATATCGGAGACGTGTTGTGGAACAAAATATTTTTCATTAGTGTTTTTTCAAAGTTTACCCGATTAACTTGGCAACATTCTATATTAAGGTTCGTTTTTAATTACACCTAACGATGTGGGGACTGATCCACTTGAAACTATAGATAGTAGTGACAAAATAATTCAACGTATGTGTATTATAAAGTTTACTTTATTGTAAATTAAATTAACCATGTTATACCGAAATAAATTTAATTTACAATAAATAAAAGAGGCACCGGAAGACCTCAAAAGAGATGGGCCGATGATATAGCCGCTGTGGGGGGAAAGAAATGGCTGCAATTAGCAAACGATAAAAAAGGATGTAAAGAGAAGGAAGAGGTCTATATCCAGCAGTAGAGAGACGAAGGCTCATGAAGAAAAAGAAGAAGAAGATACCACAAATTTAGTGCCATATCAATCAATAACACGCCTACTGTAAGAACACATAATATCTATAAGAGATATTTTTTGTGTGAAAAAATATTACTTATACTTTTTTATAATAAAGTTATTTTAGAAGACTTTTGTTTTTTTAAAAGGCATGGCAATAACACGTTTAGAGAGATTCGAACCATGTTATAAAATAATGAAAATTCGTGATACTTTTTAGGTATGAACCTGTGTTCCTCTTTTGATCCCCGAATTCCTACCACTGTGTTGACTTATCTCTAGTGCGATTCGTGTATCATTAAGGGCCTGTCTCCGCAGCCTCGGCCCGCGGGTCCAGGCCGCCATTGTGTTAAGCAAGCGACACAAGACGACATGACAGATCTTCGAGATTGATCTCGAGCTCAGGGGTTCTCCAATTCAAAATATTATTATTTTATTTATATTTTTATTAGTTAAAATAACTTAACTGTTCGCCTCTATTGTCCATTATAAAGATTCCCGTCCCGGCAAGGGCGACAAAATCATACTGCCTCGTTCATATTCATGTAGCTCGCACCAACTCTGGATTGCACTCACCCATTGTGGGAATGAACTGAGCTTATTAAAACTTGTTTACCGATATTGATGTATATTTTGTGCCTCTATAAACTAGGAACGCACGTAAACAATATCCTGCGACTCAACATTGAATTAATATTCAAATATGCATAATACTCTGCGACGCAAGATGTAAATGAAATTATAATAATCTTTATATGTTTTTATTTAACACTAGCTGTAACCCGTCAAAAATGACGGTACTTTTAGATGTCTTAGGTTTCTAAGGAATAAATATTTATTTATTTTATTAAAAAAAAAAACAAAAAATATTTTTGAAAAAAGAAAGCAGATGACAAAAATGATGATGAGCTAGAAAAGTAATTAAAAAGAATTATTTTCTATAAAACAATGTCCGTCACTAACGCTTTTAGATGGCGCAAATTATTATGAAGTACAGTAGCCGGCAAACATCTTGAAATTTTACGGCGTAGTGGGGGGAAGTTTGCGCATGTACCATTCCACCAACGAGACCCAAATTTTGTCTTCTGCGCATTCCCCCACTATGCCAAAGAATTTCAAGAAGTTTGCCGGCAACTGTATAAAAAGTACAGCGTATTTATCTATGAAACAATGTCCATCACTGACACTACGATGGATGGCTCTGTTCTCACAGTCTTATTTTGCGGCCGACATATACAGTAAAATACTTCATTTTTAAGGGTTATAGCTGGTTCTAGAAGGTTTATAAAACGGTTCATCCATTAAATTCTGGAGATAACTATATTTTTTTTCTATTTTTTCTGTAACTTTCGAACCAACATCTCATATGCTTGACTTTGTTCCAAAATTGAAACTCTCAAAATATGTATAAGTATTAATTTAAAAATTAAACCAATTTTTGAAAGAACACGACCAAACTCATCATCCGAAACATTCATATTTACTGTTCGAAGAATATTTTTTCTTCTTCCGTATGAAGGCTTGAACTTTGTGGTGACATTATTATTAAAATAAAACACAAATTACTTTGTTTTCACCACTATATTAGATTAAAAAATCTACATGTTTCGAGAACAATGTTCTCTTCCTCAGGATTATTAGTACACAATAATCCTGAGGAAGAGAACATTGTTCTCGAAACATGTAGATTTTTTAATCTAATATAGTGGTGAAAACAAAGTAATTTGTGTTTTATTTTAATTATTCATATTTCTAATATTTTACAACCCCTGACACCCTGAAATCGTGGCGGCATTTGTCATGACGATGACTCGAAGAAAAATCACCGCGTGGACATATAAAATGGTTGTCTGTAATGAGGTATTGATGATGATGTTCATATTTATGCAGAAGTGGCGGGGCCCTCGCCTGGGAACTTCTCGGACTTCTCGGTCTCGGACTTCCACGAAAATCCATTTAGTGGATTCAATAAACTGATACCTTAAATTCATCAAATAGAATGTACCTTGGATTATGGTTCGCCATTGTTTAAGCAGGCACTATTTGATTGACAATCATCGACGGATGAATGTGTTATAAATATAAATGAGTAACGTTAGCATCTTATTATTTATTTATTTAATTATTTTTTTCCTACACGGACCGTCAACGTGTTGTTAACGACAATGATATGTAGTTTTAGTGTGATAGAAAAGTATAGTACAATAACATGGTTTTTTTTTACCAACAAGTTTATCCTGTGCTTACAGCACGATCGTTGCTAAATTATTATTTTTAACATTTACATAATGGTATTCTAGTGTCAACTCTGATATATGAAAGTGAAGCCTGGAATTGGCAAAAAAGGAATATAAGTAGACTGAATGCGGTAGAAATGCGGTCAGTGAGGCCAGTGTTGAAGGCAAAAGGAATGAAGGTCGTCCGCAAAAGACCTGGCATGATCAGATATTACAAGTATTTGAGGTTGGCATTGTTAAAAGCTTCAACATCCTTAGAACTTGTAGCCGAAGCAAAAATGGTGTTCCAAGATAGAAGAATATGGCCTTCTTTCCTCTCTGCCTACCCCTATGGCATGATGGTTAGTTGGTTAGTTTTGACGTCACACTTAATTCGTGTACGCAACTCTTTTCTTAAAACAATAATAACAGTACATATAGAATACACGATACAAATCAAATTAAAGTTATGTTACAAATCAATAAGGATGCTCGAGCTAAAAAATTAAATGCGCGGGTCCCAAGGTCAAGGAAGTTTCATCACGTGACACGCCTCGGTGTTAGCAAATATTTCGAACACACATTACATCACCGTTATCACATTACCTCTTAAACTCAAAAAAGTGATTTCACTGTTTACTGTTTTCTGTTAAAAAAATCCATGTGATATGGACGCATTATGCAACTTTTTAATTCTAATGTTTCTACATAATAATAATTTTTTAGAAAACATCTAATAGGGTTTAAAGTTTTATACGCCTCAAATATTTTTTTTTTATATAATTTTCTTTTTACTTCAAGCGTTATCATAATTACAGAACATAGAACCCATATACAAAAAAAATAGTACTATTTTTTATGCATTTTATATAATTTACAACATTCTAAGAATGTACAAAGTCCTACCATTATTTTAGTCATCGTCATGTTTTCATGTCCTAACTTATTTTATCAAAAAATCACACGAAACGGCTATTGCGTTGAAAAAATTAAATGCACGATTTCCAATAAAATCTTTAAGGTTTGACCACAATGAGACCGTTTTTGAGGGTTGTTCGCTTTGGAGAACCTCTCAGTCATCGATTTTTGAGGGCAGTAAACATCCTCTACTTAGTTTCCAGGGAAACTCCATCATCGAAGTATGCGAGAGCAACAAACTGAAGCCAAAGATGTCATTTTCTGAATTTTTTTCACCCACTTCACTTGTAAACGCCATTGTATGCCACTACCGTAAATTCATTTAAGAACAAAAGTATTTTATTTCTCAAAAACTTTATTTGCGATGGTAATGCGTTTAAGTACCTTTCTTATTGTTTAAAATACTACGGGGGTAGGGAAAAGAAAAAGGGTTTGTTCAACCTATCCATCCTATTTGGTCTGAATCGTTGCAGTCATTGCCCTAAATCAATGGTAGCGACCTCTAAAATGAATATAAAATGAAAAATAAAAAAAATACGTGTATATTTTTTAGCTATGGAAAGCGACTAATATTACTAGCAAACCTTGGTTTTGTAATAAAAAGCTCTCCAAAAGAACTATCTCCATTAACTCTAGAATGAGAATTGGCCATTGTCCAGAAGCTGCTCATTTGTTCAGACTGAACATAGTGGAAAGTCCAATCTGCGAGTGTGGTTCGGAGGAGGAGACCCTTGATCACATGTTTTTTGCCTGCCCATTGCGGAACTACAATGCCTTTTACAATGAGCTGATCGAGGCTAAATTCCAACTCCCGACCAAAATTTGTCATCTTCTTGCTGTAAACTCGCCTAATCTGATAATATCAAAATTCGTCAGTAAATGACATAAATATATGATTAATTATACCCTTTCATTTATAACTTGCAAAATGGCACAAATCGCTCTTTAACGGCGGATTGCCTTATTTTAAGAAGAAGAAGAAGAAAGCATATAAAAGTGTGCCCCGATGCCAGTGAAAACCTATAATTGGCTTTTATGTTTCTTGTTCCGTATTTACTTAATTATTGTAAGCGATTAGTTTTCCGCATAAATATAAATCGTATAAAATATAAATAATTCTTTTTTAGATGAAAAAACTTTAATTTTTTGAAGCACCCTAATATTGTACTTGGTAATAATAAAATATAACTCAACTAAACCAATGAGTTTTATCTCATCGTCTCTCGTTTTGTGGATAATGGAGGTGTCACTAGATATTCGCTAGGAATATCTATTTATTTACGCTAAGGAATGCCTATTTGAATTGAATGAAGAATTTTCACAATGAATCACTTGGCTGTCATTGCGACTCTAACGTCGAGCTGCGTCCTATGCAAAGTTTGCCACCAGTATCTTCGCGGAGATAGATTTTTGAGGGATATGGATATTTGTATTTTGTGGTAAAAATTTATTAGGTACTTACATGAAATTTATAAAAAAAAACACGCTTGTATTGAAATGTACTAAAAAGTAAAAAATATTTTTGGCCGAAAGTTTAATTAATATAATTTTCTACTTTTAAGTCTTGATTTTACCCAACGTACAAAATCACTTCGGTAGGAAAACAGCGCCATTTTTTGGTGAGCTCATTAACTACTAATTTACCATATAAAGCTTTGATTAATTAATTTTGATGTATTATTTGATTAATTAGGGAATTTGACAATTGATTCCTGTATTGTCATCAAGAGTATGTCTGTGTGCAAAATTTTAGCTAGATTGGACATTGCGAAGCGGATGAAATATCGATTGTAAAATTCCGTCCGGACAAAATGGTAAAGCTTATGTGAGCGTGGTAGTAAAAATTATTCAGTTTTATTAATCATATAAAAAATTCAATGTTCAATATTTACCAAATTGCAATACTGTTTTTTTGGCAAGGATTGCCTTTCACGTAATGTTAAAAAATATAATCATAATTCATAATTACACGAGAATATGTTGTTTCACTTTAATTTCATAATTTTTTACAGGATCTCTTTATTTTGTGTTATATTGAATAAGTCTTTATTTAGTTTAAATATTCATGGCAAAACATCCTGCCTCGTCTTGTCACTCCTGTTCATTGTTTATGGTTAGTCGGTACCTATGCTTATCCTTTAATCCGACGTATGGGTTGGATAGGTATATAATAATAGATATATTAGATAATCGGTACTAACAGTATATATTTATCGATTTAATTAACTGTGAATATAATGACATAAAGAACGCCTATAATTATTCCATGAATATTACATAGTTAATCAAAACCATACAAAAAGAAATATCGTCTTCATATCATTCCTCTGAACAAATTTTCCTATTTTATGTAGGGATTATTGTATGTAGGGATTATTGAACTCAACATCGTCTTCATATCATACCTCTGAACAGATTTTCCTGCTTTATGTAGGGATTATTGTATGTAGGGATTATTGTATGTAGGGATTATTTAACTCACAAATCTTGCGAATATGCTCGATTATTAGTTTTTCTCGTGTTTTATCAATTTATAAGATGTTGACTACCATCATTTTGGTTAAAAACCCGAAGTTTACTAGCCAAACCAAAGGCCTTAGGTTTTTCAGACATGTTATTCAATTTCTTCCTCCCGATAACAATCTTTCAACAATTTCGTCCTCCCGATAAAAATCTTTCAACAATGTCTTCCTCCCTATAACAATCTTTCAATAATTTCTTCCTCCTGATAACAATCTTTCAACAATTTCTTCCTTCCGATAACAATCATTCAACAATTTTTATTAAATTAAAAATGTGATATTTACCAAATTTATGCATGTCTCATTATAAATACAATGCTTCTGATTTTTAACTTCCTTTCTTTTAACTCGTAGCGTCTGCTTGTCTGCTTATCTGTTGCCTGCCGAAAAAACTTTGGATCGATTTTTAACCCTTTTGCCTTGATCCAATCGAGCTGAAACTTTGCAGGCAGACTCGTGGCGATGATAAAAATGATCTAACAAATTTTCGTTTAAAATTTTTTAATAATTATTATTTTTCAAATTAGAATCCATACAAATGAGTGATGAGCCCGACGCGTGCAGTAGGCGCGAAAACTGTTTCAATGAGAAAGGGAGTATAATAAAAACTTGTTTTTATGGGTTAGTTTTTATTGTTTTAAAATAACCAACAATAAAATATTGCTCGAAATTGAGCATTATTTTGTTTATCCGTATCTTACAAGTCGCCCAATCTAGTCATTTCCCTTTAAATAATTTTCTTAAAATGAAACATAGGTAATTTTTAAACCTTCATTATATTTTAACTTTTTTTTTCTTTTTTTTTCCTTCCGGCGTTTCATCGTGACTTATTGTAGACAACTTTTCGATGATGCGAATATTCACACACGTTATAAAGATCATCGGAACGCCAATCATACCACTAACGAGATAACGCACGAACATATCTACTGTTGCACTTGGAGTGATTCATCTCGTCAATATAATATAATCACTGCACAACATGCAAACCATTTCAAGGAAGACCGATCTGACAATAGCTGTCAAGAACGAGTTCTGAATGGTTGACAATAATACAGCAACTAACAATGGACGACGCTAGTGCTGACAGCTTGTTACAATTATTTTTTCCTTTGTTAAATAAATTTTAAATAAACTTTGCATTGTTCTTTCGTCCTCTAGCACACCACAAAAAATATTATATAACATTAGACCCCAAAACAAGCGTTTATACTAATATTAGAAATTATACATCGTGTAAGTATTATACCTGCACGTAGTATAAGTACTATATTTCGCGTAATTATTTATTTTATATAATAAATATTGTTTTCTTTGTTTTCACCACTTATGAAGGAATAAAAATATTAGTGTTTTTAGGGGGCCCTGAAAAATGATAATATTTTTATCCCTTCATTCTTTCGTCAGGATGCAATGTATACCTACCAACAAATTAAAAATCAAAATTCAAAGTATACACAATAAAAATACATAAAAAATAGTATATGAGAAATGAATAATAATGAAGTACTAACAAGAAAACAAATTTAAAAGATAACTATTTGTAAAAAGGACCATTGTTCCTGAAACACGTTGATATTTTCAGTATACAGTGTACATACTCGTACATGAGGTGAAATCAAAGTACATTTTTATTGATTAATAATGTTACCACAAAATCATTATGCTCTTTTTGAAGTAATTATTTTATTTTTTCTTCTTCTTCAAATGTAGCAAATTTATTTTGTGGTAACATAATTATAATTGTTAAAAATTAACTTTGTTTAAACCACTTATTTATTGAAAAAAATCAACATGTTTCGAAGCCAATGGCTTCTTCGTCAGGAAAACAAAAATAATATTTAAAAATCGAAGTATAGATCAAAATATTAAAAAGTTGTGTATGGAAAATGATAATACAAAAACAAAGTTAATTTATAACAATTATAATTATTTTATTGTTTTGTGATGTAAATATTGGTAACATTATATTATGGATATGTTTTTGAATTAATCTCAGTTTTTCAATTTTATTTTTATAATGTTATAGCGATAACTAGAAAAAAGAATTCTTCAATTTAAAATAAAATAATATTGTAAAAATTACAGTTAGCATTTTTTTCTTCAAACAGTAGGTTGCAATGGCAGTGATTGTGAGCAGTTTGAAAAAATGTTTTTATTTTATTTTAAAGTAATCCAGAATGGAGTAAAATATATGCAGAGATACGGGATTAAAAAATATAACAAAATAATAATCCTAAAGACCCCCCGCCAAGAAAATGTTCCGGGTTCATATCCCGGTGATAACCAGATATTTTTTCTATTGATTGATTTTTTTGTATACCTTTCTTATTGTTTCGTCTAATTTATTTTGAATGTCAAAAAACTATGTTCAAAAGTACAACTTCACAGTAAAATGTGTTTTCATTGAAATCAAAAATGTATTTATGCATCAAAAGCCCCTACGGACGATCGTCAATAAGATATAATGAACTTGAAATAATAATTCAAGATACTTTAAATATTCCATACTATAACAATACCATAATAAGGTGCAGTGCATCTTCAGGAAGACACCGACTGATTTATCTGTGAATACGGTACATAGGTCCAATTATATCAATGCGGACCTTCATCCGAAGCACAATCATTCCTTGTGTCAACTGGCCGGCTGGATCGAGAGGCCGCCATTGTGACTGACTTCCAGGTATCCTCCCGCCACCTCGTGACGTCACAAGAGTGTCCAAGAGACCTCCGCGCCGTGTCGAGGACCCTCGACAAGAATGGTAATGCCTTCATCACAGTGACACTTTCGGCGACGCTTGACGTGTCAATAGTGATACCCTCGGATTAAATGTTGAAGATCACGATTCGTCGTGAGCTGACTATACAATATTATATTGTATATATGTGGGTTTGTGCTACCAAGGTAACCAATTCCGAAGCCGAATTTGAGATTCTTGTATCCTCTTCTTCTTGTGGTGCCATTTCCTAACGGATGTCAGCGATCCAAGACGATTCGTGCATACTGCCAGTGATGACGTTTGGATTGGAGACTATGGCCCTTACAAAGAAAAGTGTAGAAAAGCTCAAATGCACGCTACGATCCATGGAGAGATCCATGCTTGGAGTAAGCCGATAGAATTAGAAACGATGAAATTAGGCGAAGAACTAGAGTAGTGGATATCATGGATCGTGTAGCGAAGCTAAGATGGCAATGGGCAGGACACGTTACAAGACAGGATACTACAAGATGGCCTCCCAGAGTTCTGAAATGGAGACTGGAGAATTGGGAAAATAAAAGAGGCATCGGAAGACCTCAAAAGAGATGGGCCGATGATATTGTTGCTGTGGGGGGAAAAAATGGCTACAATTAGCCAACAACAGGTAAAAATGGAAAAATAAGGAAGAGGCCTATATCCAGCAGTGAAAAGACGAAGGCTGAAGAAGAAGAAGAAGTCAGCGATTAATCTGGCAATTACGAATTTATTTACCGCCGTAAAGAACAAATCAGTCGAGTTATACTTATACCAGTCCATCAAATTACACAGCCGTGTATCTTTCTACTTTCTACGCTTCTTGCACCACTTAGTATCCCCTGAATAATTAGTTGGTTTAGACTTTATTTCGGTCCTCTCGTAATATGTCAGAGGTAGAAGAAGTGTCAGAAGACCAAAACTGCGGTGGTTAGATGGTGTCGTTGCGGACTGCCGGGCCCTGGGGCAGCAAAAATGGAAAATGGCAGCCAGCGACAGAGCAGCATGGAGGACTTTCTTGGAGGCAGGTAGGTAGGAGGGATAGATAATTTGTCAGAATTACTCCAGTTTTCTTGTATTGATCTTTTTCCATACGCTGGATGACTTCATTATTAGTCACTCTATCCACCCAGGAAACTTTCAATATGCGTCTACACAGCCACATCTCAAAACCCTCAATTTTGCGAATTATTTCTTGGTTTGGCGTCCATACCTCTATTTTTAGTAGTGGAATTATTGCATTGTATCCCGGGAAAGTTTTAAGATTTAGGTATTCCCTAGTCTATTCCGAGATTATAAAATACTCATGACTTGTAATATATCAATAAAAATAATACTCAAGTTCCCATAAACCACATTTGTTTTTATAAAATAATATTAATTATTATAATTGCAGTGTCTAAATTCACCATCTTGAAATTCATCATCATTAGTTGACTCTAAAACCCATGGGGGGCCTTCTTAAGAATTTATTTTCTGTTTCCATTTCGTTAACTTCCTGTTTTGGATATCTAAGGCAGATAGATGTCTTTGAGACGTCGTTGTTCTATCTTAGCTTAGTCCCCCAGCAGTGACTTCGGTGTTTGTACGATTATGTTCGTTGCATGGACCAACCATCGAATTAATCATACTTTAATAAACCTTACACCAATGATCTCATTAAATAACAAAGAGTCATTATAGCGTTTACGTCAAAATTTAATTTTATTAAACCTGTCCAAAGATATATCTCGTAATCTTCTATTAAAAAAAAATTGATCTTACAACGCTTACATCTTTTGAGAGATCCACACACTTTATCAAACTCCTACCCATATTTAGGCTTCTGACACATTCGTTTTCTCGAATCAACGTAGTACATAAGGGGAAAAGCGTAAAAGGTATATCTCCAGCGAGAGGTTTATCATATTTTATAATATAAATTTTTATATAAATAATTTTATATTTTACATATCATACACAGTGGTAAATCTGATAAGGTTGTTCGACTTGCCTTTTCAAAATTATCTACATTTATTTTTTAGAACCACGCGCAAAATGTTGGTACACTCCCTTCTTTCTTTGGGCACTCCAATAACTCCCAAATGACTTAAATGCTGATTGTATTTATTGCCATTCATTCCAAAATTTGAAATTATTGGACTATTAGTACCCTGCGCACAGTACAGATATCCTCCCCCATTCTCCACCACCAGGATAACCATCCCAGGATGTACTTGAATTATATTGAATGCCATTTTAACATCTTTTTCACATCCGCAAATTCCTCGACATAATTATTGGCAAATGTTGAGGACCTTGCGGTAAATAGAACCATCCTATTCCATCTTGGACGAAATATTGCATTAAGACCTTATTGTAGGATTCAAATTTTGCCCAATTGCACTTCTCGATTCCGAAGAATATACATTTTTTCTACTTCACCTTCGGATAACTGCCTGGACCAAATTCAGCGTTGATATATAGTTTTTTAGAACCTGCGCAAAATAAAGGTACCAAACTTTCACCCACCCCTACCAATGGAATATTTGACTATTCCGGGTACAGACCTCTAGTATTCAAAAAAGGCATCTATACGACAATTCAAAATATGATTTATCCCCAAGATGTTTTCCGATTTCCATAAATACCAAAAGGCCCCCTCTTGGTACGAAATAAAGCCATGTTTTTTGGTCCATCCACCCTCCCCTACACGTCGACAGTTTTACTATAAACTCCTTTGACAAGCCCTTTTCAGCTTAATAGACGAGCAGGCCTATCAAAATGCTAAATTGAATTTTAACCACCCTGTTGCCTCGCCTCAACCCTTTCAAGTTATCCAACAAGTTAAGGGCAACTCAACAGAAAGATGAACGAAATTATCGTCAGTACTTACGATTCATAATGTATGGTATTACCTTTTTTGTATAGGGGATCAGTTTTATTTGAACGAAGTTTTAGATTTGCTTTTATTTCGAAATGTTATATTTCAAGTGTCACTCAGGGAGTTGCATTTGATCAATGGATCCATCCATCTACGCGTTGTACCCTTTTCATAGATTGACTGCCAGTAGGCAACTTTGCATATTCGTGTGTCCAAATGGTGAACACATAGCAAAAAAAGGTATATTTTTTTACTACTCATTTATATATTTCATTTATTTAAAATTTTATTTTTGGTTTATAATTTCACTAAGTTTATGATACAAATAACACAGTGAACCCATTTATATATTACCGTCTAAGAACCAATTGATAACAAGTATTTTTCCAAGTAAATTACATTATTTACTATGAAAAATACCCGAAAAATATGTACGTGTATATCAAAAAAAATACATACATTAACCACCAGGACTCAAAATCTGAAAATCTCTTATCGAGAGAATGAGCCATCAAATACATTATGAGAAAGCTTACTATTAATATTATTAATATTTAAAGCATTAACTTTGTGGTTAGACATTATAACAGAATATTACTTAACTTAGTAAAAACCACTACCAAATTTAAGGTCTACCGGTTTCGAGACGTACCTATTGTCTTAGTAGTGTAGTGTTGGTCCTGACGAAGAGACGGGTACGTCTCGAAACTGGTAGACCTTAAATCTGGTAGTGGTTTTTACTAAGTTAACTAAGATTATGTTAGAAAGTTTACTATTTCTATTTTTTCTTGCCTATTTTGAGAGACATTTATTATATTCTAATAAAAAATTCTCAATGATTTCACTAAAGTATGAGAGATTACAAGTTATCAATAAAATTTCCCGAATAGTCGGTTTTAGAAACATGAGAAAAAAAATGGATAAATTTAATATGAAATGTGTTTTTTTAAACATATTAAATAACATAAAACATTCAACAAGCTAACAAGAGTAGCTTGTTGGTCTTGTGGTTAGGTCTCTCGCTTCGTGATCCAAAGGTCGCAGTTTCGAACCTCACTCCAGACCAATGAAGGGGACCCACCACATACCCTGAGCCGTTTTATGCGCAAAAGCGTCCATATCGGCCCAGCACTTTCGCCGCCTGGTTGGCATTATTTTATGCTAAAGCGACCTTCTCGCTCGGCCTTCATCAATACAACACGCAGAGATGAAAACCGAGCGAGTTGGTCGCACAAAACCTTCATTGTCCCGCGCATATCAGTCTTTATTTCAAAAACAACAATACAATATAATGCCAATAATAAAATACATCACCCAAATAAGGCGCAGGACGTAAAAAAAACACAACCCCTCCGTGGAGTCCAACCACAATCACTCCTTAGTTTGAAAATAGTAAGAATATTGATGTGACGCGTATTCCGTGTTCGCATCTCTATTTAAAAAAAATCAATATAATAATTTGAGACTTTTTTTATAAAATTACTGCTACATATTTCTTAAAACTCTAATGAAATAAATATTTGCTCTCTTATATCATAAATTTCAGTGTAATCGGTTATGTAACAATCTATATATAAGTACATAAAATTGAATATTTTTATATGCCACTCTGTCTGTTATTTATATAATCCTATACTCTACGATGATCTATATCAAATTTTGCAAAAGCGCCCTTGAGGTGAATATTCGCGAAAACGGCGCTATATAAATTATCCATATATTATTATTTTGCAAATTTATACTTTGACACAACTGAAACCACCCTCACACACATTGTTACAGAGTGCCATCCGAACAAGTAATCTTGTAAACCCTTGATAAAATTATTTTAAATCAAATGACTCTTATTTTGATTAAACAGTAGTTATATTTATTCTAATGTGTTTAATTATATTTGACGGTTAAAATAAATCATTATTTTTGGACCAGTTTAGACTGGATTGAATTATTTTCAAGCAAATGTATAGAAATGAAAGGCGTTTTAATATAAAAAGTTTGTTCTAACTCAACATCTGCTACCGACTTAATTATTCATAAGTATTATAGGTGTGGGAACTCGGTGCATCAAAACCAATTAACATAAATCAAACGGCAGAAAATGTCTTAGGAAAATATTCAAATTGCCAACCAGTTATCATAGCATTTCTGTGAACCGTAAATAACAGAAGACCGCCCCTTGTTACGGCGTCCCAAAAGGAGGCTCTGTTCCAAATCCCACATCCGCAATGCTTGCCCAAGCCCATGTAACGGGTGTTTCTCAATCAATTAATCGTAATATAACAACTGTCGTGATTTCTAATGAAATAGCACCATCTTCTCATATTTTTTACAATTAAATAATTTCGTTTACTCCTATTTGGTGTAGTTTTGAAATCGCTATATGTTTCAAAACGTGGAAATTGATTTCCTGCTATTCGCAGACGACGTGGCGAAATTGGCGCCCACACAAGAAGACCTACTTGATTGAATAAATTGGTTTGACGAAGAGTGTATTCGAGTAGGGATGAGGATAAGTCCTGCGAAAATGGTTGGGGGAAGAAACCAGAAGAAGTGCACGAACTGATCCAATAAGTGCAAGTAAATCAAGTAGATAAATTCAAACACCTTGGAGTGGAATTCTCTAGCCGTGGGAGACAGGAAGATGAAAAAGACCGAAGAAATAGAGCTGCTGTTCCTGTTTGTCGTTCCTTTATGATAAAGCTGTTAACTTCGACAGTGCTAAAATTTGTGTATAGACTCACATTAATATTTGGTTACTAAATGTGGATATAGACTGAGATTTAAATCGGAAATCTAGAATGTCTAACCATAGGTGTGTAGTAAGAGTAATTATTACTAAGACTCTCTGTGGTGCCGGAAAATTGCCCGACAGCTGATTGCCCAACAAGCCAATTTTTCAACTCAAAAAACCAAATGCCCAAACTTATTTTTTTAAATATGCATTTGCGTACGTTTACGAGAAAATGCATAAACTGTTTTAAAAAAAAAATCCAAGTGGAATACGTAAGACTAATTAAGGTTTCTTTAGGCAGTCTTCAACTTCAACTCTTGAAGCAACGCGCCAAAATTTAAATAAAAATATTTTCTGCATATTCTGGAGATTTTTTCTTTAATACGTAGTTCCAGAAAAATTGAGAAATTCGTTCGACTAGAAGTAAAAACCAAGAAAGTAACTGACTCTAAAGCATAGATAGAATACGCTACTTTTTTTCCTTCTCAGGGACCATGTTTCGACTTCGTAGAGACTAAAGTACCCTCTAAGACGAGAAGGTCTCTGGTCTCTGCGCGGAAAACCAAAAGCCTAGCTGAACAAAATCACTATGCGAGCGCGACATAATTTTTACATTTATACAAACAATTCAATTTCATGTTCAAATTTTCATATAAAAGAACTATGATATAAGAATAATGTTTTTTTTTTAATTTTATACAATCGAAAATTATTATACAATCTAAAATAATTATTTTGTCGAAAATTCATCCTTTGAATTCGATTGGCCGCAAATATCACAAATGATTTGTATTGCTGCAATAGTCAAAATTTGCTCCGTTTTTTGTTGTTGAAATTTGATGATGGCATTTTAATAATAAATCAAATAACAAAGAAAGCCATTTAAGTTTGAAATCCTGGCAACTTCTTTGTATTATTAGGAACTCGATGAAAACAAAATTACGTGCTGAAATTTTGTTTGGTCAGATGATTTTTGGAATGCGTGTTAGCTTGTGATAAGGGTCATAACTGCAGCGCACATGCGCTGTTTAGGGGGAACATTTGTACAAAGCTGTTGGAGTATTCCTTGAGATAAAATAGTATTCTTGAACACGTGATGCACAGAGAGAAAAGATGGGGAACTCTTCGCACACGAAGAGAAGGAAAGTGGCAGAGATAAATGGACTTCCAGCGGCTATGACAATTGCAAAATGGATTTTTGTCAAAACATCGCTTCGAATCCATTCGCGTGAACAAGTAATTACTTCTGAATAATAAATAACACTTTGAAAGTGAAAAGTGGTTCCTCTACAAACTCGTCATCATTATTATTAATGAAGAATTCACAAAACGCGTTTGAACATTTTAATAAAAGTAATTAATATCAGCTCGTAAATAAACGTAACATGAAGCTAAACCCATTCATTTTTTTTGACATTTTAAATTTATTTGCATTCTCTAATACTTTTGAAAAAAAATCTGTCGGCAGAAACAAGCTTATTAATGCAAGATGAGGATTTTTTCGCTAATCATTTTTGAATTTTTTTAAATCAGTACATTCAATAGATAATAATAGCACAATAAATGCAATAATAGCATTTGTAATAAGATCTTCGAGTTTTTCTTTGGCGATCTCTAGGGACTTTGACGTCGATGACCACAGTTACAATAATGCCAGCCATCCCTTGACATCATCTTTCTGGTCCAGTCTACTGGATTCTCACCAGATCTCCGTCTTGGTCTTTCCCTTAGTCTCAAACCTGTTGTGCTCTGTATATGAGGCCTTTGTGTGCATTATGCTATCGCTATTTTCCCCACCCATTGCAGCCTTCTTGCTATTCGCCCTTTTGGAATAAAATATCAGAATAAAATAATATTCTATCCTAATTTAATCTAATCTAACCTAATCTGTCTCAAAAATAAAATGTATCGAGTAAGAAATCTATATTTGACTCGCAAACAAATTGGTTTGTTACGTATACTGGACATTCACTACAAATGCATATTTTAGACTTTTTTTTCGAAAATGTGGGCTTTTATTATTCATTAATATCTGAATGTATATGCCGGACTACAATTTTTTTAGGACAATATCTTAGATAAAACCTTTGTTCTTTATAAAAGTAATAAACTGAATATTATCTATAATAATTCAGAAAAAAAAGGTATTAATTGACAGGCCGCAGTCAAAAAATTCGTTTTCAGTATCTTAGAAATAATCAACATTTACTGTTTAAGTCCTAAAAATATTGTAGTCTTGCATATATGTAAATTCTGATATAAGTGAATAAAAAAAACACATTTTCAAAAAAACGCCGTAACGTGCATTTGCAGTAAATGTCCAGTCTCAATATTGTGTACTGATCAAATATTATTATATGCTGACTTTTTATTAAAAAAATAAGTGATCATTGTTTTTTTTAATTATTCACAACATCAACAAGCTACTTACCAACAAGATACCAACTTTCAATTTGTTAATAGAAACTGATCAAAATCAACACATTTCTCTTAGATGTTTATAAAATAAGCTTAGCTTTTTTTGAAATTTATTAGCAATTTTTACTAAATAAACTTATATAACCAATGTCAAGTCATGCACGTTTTTTTTCTGTGAGGCACCTTTTCGTATGCTTCCACATGTCTAAAAACTTATACAGTAATTTATTTTTTTTATAAAGGACTTTTAGGGGTCGCTACCAGCTGTGAAAGTGTTAAAAAGGGCTTAACTAAAAATGTAAGTTGGTATTAAAACTGTAAAAAATTATTTTTAACAAATTTTTAGCTAAATTTAGATTTAAATATATAAAATAATTACACGATACATTTAAAAAATAAATATAATAAAAAAGAATAATAACTATTCGAGATGACGTCAACGTGAACTTGTAAATATTGCATCTACTCTTCATCGGTGTAGTGAAGACGATTGTCTTCACACCACTGATGCTCTCTCTAGTATATCTCTCTAGTATTAAAACTTTTTTATAATGTACAAAAGTCTAATATGTATTGTAGTCATCACCATTCTTCCATGTCCTGACATCTTTCATAGAAAAATCACACGAAACGGCGCAACGATTGAATATTATTTTAATTGTCTTCCTAAAAATTTCCCCATAAGGCGTTTGCAGTAATCACAAATCCCAAAATATCAGTGTATTTATCTAATCATAATAATGCCCACTAGTTAAGGGTTAACTGCCGACAAACGTTCGGGGCGCAGAAGACCAAAACAATTCCTCGAATGATAAATGAACGCGCATCGCCTTACTATGAACCAACATCAATTTATTGACACCGTTGACAGTTGTTTGGAGTGACTCCCGGGCACATCCCTCGCACAATGGCCGCGGTCCACAAAAACCCCGAAATATTTTGAATCGGCTTTAATCACACCATGACTGCGCTGATTTCGGCGAAATAAATCATCGACGCCAGGCTAGGGCCGGCGCGCGTGTGCGCGGCCCGAGGGCGCTCGACTCTAAGGAGAGGCAAAAAGACAATTATTTCAAACAAGACAGTTAAAAATATTCTCAGATTTTCACGGCCATTTAGAGTCTTCTGTGTGTAGTTATGTGGAATATTCTGTCGTGTATATTTGACCTCTCTGTCCGATGTTCTGGATCCTATTGCAGGGTCCATCATCAGGGCTGATGTATTACCCATCATCACCACCTTACATTGGCCTTGATGATAGACCATGCAATGCGATCTGTAAAGTCGGACAGAGAGGTCAGATATATAGAAGATATGTAGAATATACAACGTTTTCATATGCGTTTAAGTCAATTTCAGTATGTTCTGTTCATATGTTTATTTTGTGCTTTATTTTTATTTTTCCTTTAAGGCTGGGACTAATGTACTTCTATTAACTGTCTCTATGGTGCAATTTTTTTGTTCATTTTCATTTCATATACTTCACTTACTTACTTTTTATTTACGATTCGTATTCTTTGGGGCTTTACTTGTATTTCCTCGCATAAATGTATATCATATCTCATTATATTTCTTGTATTGTTTATTTTTGTTTACTCAGTAAAATATTTGGTCCAGTACAGATAAACGGACTTTGGAGAATAGGATACAATGAGGAAGTCTACAATATTTACAAAGAGCCCAACACAATACAATTTATCAAAATAGGGAGAATGCAAAAGGCAGGGCACGCAAAAAGAATCAGTGAAGAGAGAATGCCAAAAGCGAATCATCACACAAAACCCCAAACTCAGATGTCAGGATAGAGAAAGATGGAGATGGCTGTGGAGCCATTGATGATTATTATTTTCGTTTATATTAATTTATTTATAAACACTGCATTCCATGTATAATTGTTCTTCTTCTTCTTCTCGTGCCTTTCCGTTTAACGGATGTTGGCTATCATGTTGGCTATGCGGACTTTGTTTACTGCGGCCCGGAACAGCTCCACAGTAGACTGGCCAAACCACTGTCTCAAGTTTTTCCTGCATTTTGAGAGGATTACAAATGTTATTGTAATTCTATTTAATGAACCAATGAATTGTAAGTAGCGCGGGGAGGATAACCATTTTAGCATGAAACTAAGCCGAATTGGGTGGCGAAGGTGTTGGGCCGATATGGGAGATAAAGCTCATAAGACGGCTCTGGGTATTTGGTGGGTCTCTCTCCACCTTTTCAATGTATTTCTCTAAAAATATAAAATTAGCTTTAAATTCTTATTGTTTCTTTTTACTCCCTTTCTTTTAACTCGTGGCGCCTGCTTGCTTATTTCCTTGACGAAAAAATTTCGATTTTTAACCCTTTTCCCGTAATTCAATCGAGCTGAAACTTTGCAAACAGACTCATGGCTTCTTCAAGTTTGTGTTTACTGGGGTATTATGCCGTGTTGTTACGACCTTTCGGGCCGACGTTTCGGATCCCATTGCAGGGTCCATCATCAGGGCTGATGTGTTGTCTTGAATGTTGATGTTGTGGTAAAGTATCGGCTTGCAATACCGTGCCGAAGTCATGATGTGTTTGTATTGTGTTGTATGTATGATTCATCTGTTGTCTGATCACTATCTCTGCGAAGTCTGCGACGAGAATGACTTTGAAGCGCCGGATACCAAGATGTTTTTAATTTGAGACCATCATCTCTATTAATGTTTATCGGATGCTTGTAGATTTCTAGTGCTTCCTTGATAAGACGCGCATGGTGACTCTTAGGCTTTCCAATGATTTTCGGTTCGAATGCAAAATGATGGCCGGTATCCAGAAAATGCTCAGCCAGTGCTGATTTTTCTGGATGACCGAGTTTGCATGCCCGTTTGTGCTCGTTGACCCTTTTGGAAATGGTACGCGCCGTTTGCCCCACGTATACTTTATCGCAGTCTTGACAATCGAGTCTATACACACCGTCTGTTTCTAAGCGATCTTGATCCTTCGCTGATCTCAACATATCCTTAATTTTGAAGTTGGTACCAAAAACTGTCTTAATTTCTCTTTTCTTGAGAGCTCTGGCAATTCTGTCTGTAACGCTTTGGACAAAAGGCAGAAAGGCGATGCCTTTGCACTCAGGTTCTGTATGTTTTTCAGGGCGAACAGACCTCGTACTTATGATGCGTTGTATCTGTCGCTTCTGGTAACCATTGCCTTCCAGTGCGTCGCTGAGTGTTATCATTTCCTCCTGTAGATATTCATCTTGGCATATCCTTTTGGCCCTCGTGGCCAAAGTGTTGATGAGACCTCTTTTTTGAGCAGGATGATGGTGGGAGTTCGCATGTAGATTCCGTTAAAAACATCTTGGTATCCGGCGCTTCAAAGTCATTCTCGTCGCAGACTTCGCAGAGATAGTGATCAGACAACAGATGAATCATACATACAACACAATACAAACACATCATGACTTCGGCACGGTATTGCAAGCCAATACTTAACCACAACATCAACATTCAAGACAACACATCAGCCCTGATGATGGACCCTGCAATGGGATCCGAAACGTCGGCCCGAAAGGTCGTAACAACACGGCATAATACCCCAGTAAACACAAACTTGAAGAATCTGAGTGGCCGTGAAAACCTAAGAACATTCTTAGACTCATGGCGACGATAAAAATGATCTAACAAATTTTCTTTTAAATTTTTTAAATTAATTTTTTAAATTTTTGGATTTTTTGAAATTTTAACGGTTTTTTCAAATTGGAATCAATACAAATAAGTAATTAGCCCGACGCGTGTGTAGCACGAAACCTGATTCAATGAGAAAGTGAGTATAATAAAAACTTGGTTTTAATGGGTTAGTTTTTTTATAAATATGTTCATTGATACATTATATCTTGCTGTCTGACGTATAACTCCTAAGAATTTAGGTTTACACTGTTTGCCTTGATACAAGTAGATTTTCAGATGCATGGATTATAAAGGTTTTCAGGTTTTTAGGGCCGTTCAGAATTTCTGGATTATTCTACCGAGGCCCGAATTCAGAGCCAATACTTAGATGATTTAAAGGTTAAGATACACCAAAGTGTTATTTTATATTGTAAATTACGCTTTTAAGGCACACTTCAACCTTTAAATCATCTAAGTATTGTCTCTGAATTCGGGTCCGAGTGCATCCGATGCCTCTGGGCGACGTTTTGAATCTCGTTGCAGGAACACAGAAGACTCATCGTCATCATCACTCTTGGCACTACAACCCTTGGTGGGTCTTGGCTTCCTCAATAATCTTCCTCCACTTATTTTGGTTTAGTGCCAGCTCTCTCCAGTTTCGAAGCTCTAAGGCAGAGATGTGTTTAAGGACGTTGTCACTCCATCTTAATTTTGGCCTTCCTATGCTCCTTCGCCCTATTAACCTTGAGTTCAGCAGGGACTTTGGTGCTTGATGCTCGGACATTCTCTCCACATGACTCAGCCACCGAAGTCTTCCCAGTTTTATAAATTTGTGATGTTTGGTTCCTTTAACAGAGTATAGAGATCATTGTTGTAAAGTCTGCGCCAAAGTCCATTTTCTAGAACCAGTCCGAAGATACGCCTCAAAATTTTCGTTTCAAAAACGTCCAGTGCTCGCTCATTCCTCTTAGGTCTCAGCTGCGTACGTGAGCACTGGCCTAATAGGCGTTTTGTACACTAATATCTTGGTGTTTCTGGATAGCAGTCTGAATTTTATCTGCTTTTGTAGGCGGAAAAAGCAGCGATTTGCGCTCACTATCCGCTTCTGGATCTCCTCTGTAGTATTATAGTTGTTTGTTATCAGGGATCCTAGGTATG
Source organism: Agrypnia vestita (assembly GCA_016648135.1). Lineage (NCBI taxonomy): Eukaryota > Metazoa > Arthropoda > Insecta > Trichoptera > Phryganeidae > Agrypnia > Agrypnia vestita. The sequence continues at coordinate 132,679 of JADDOH010001229.1, forward strand.
TAAATCTTGGTAACGTTTCAACATTTTGAATTCCACACGAGTGAGTTGGAATTTGTTGAGTGCATCCTACGGCCATGTATTTGGTCTTCTACTGGTTTACTATGAGACCCATGTTTTTGGCAAAACTTTCAATCAAGATTTATGAAGGTATTACGTAAAGCATCGGGAGTTTTCGCAATTGAGAATGTTAATAGGTAAGCCAAATCTCTTAAAAGTTTGTTACAGTAAGGCTTGTATGTATACAAATACACTAGTTTTTGTTGTAGTCAAAAATACCTATTAGTTTTGATTTTACAGGCATTTAAACTTACGATAAATATCGAGTCCCGCTAACAATCACGTGACCGCATGTGACGTCATTTTACAACGCTCAGCAAGTCGCCAGCGAGTAATTTCTAATGAAACGTAAGACGACACCGTGCTGAAAGCGCGAGCGAACTGAGCGAGTGTTGTGAAATGACGTCACACCGTCACACGATCGAGAATGAGTCCGCATCGCACGTTTACTTCTATAAATCGGAAACTAATGGACGTATCGAAGTAATTTTTCACGTGTATTTTTTATTTTTGACAGAGAATATGGAGAGCTAATATTATAATATATATTATTAGTTAACATTCTTCATTACGTCGATATCATCAGCTAATAGTTGCACAGAGTTGTTTATCCGCGTTTTGCCTAGAGGCGGCCCTGCACCCGCGACCCTCTCGGGCCCCTCCCCGGAGAACTATCATCACCATAACTTATCACCAATCGTTAATAGAATATATCGCGGCTAATGATACGTGCCCGACATTTGTATGAGGGCGAAATGAGTTCTGAACTATTGAAACGAAATGTAAATTCTTATAAAAGCTGCCCGCGCCGTGATTCAGGAGCTTTCCGGAGGAATTCCGTCAAAGCTTTTGGCTACTGAAGGAGTATTTCCGTCACCGTGCCGAAGGATGGAACGATTATTTAATACAAAATATCATAGATGTCGTTATTTTTCAATACGCTTATTGCCTTTACCCAACCGAGTTCCTCCAGGGTATGCTTGGCTACAATAGTTTAGAGACTAGAAGGAATGTGTATGATTACGCATTTTTATCGATTGTTGCGCGGTATGATCGATAATCCTGAAATTATGCAGAGCATTGGTTTGTTTGTTCCCGATAATTACCTAAAACAACGTCAGCATAGATTTTTTCATATTCCAATATATAGGACCAACCTGCCAATGGTTATGCTACTGCTATGCTGTACAATATTACTCTGGATATTGATCTGTTCCATGTCTCTGAGAGGGTTTTCCAAAGCAGGATTCTCCTACTCCTTTGATTTAAATGAATTTATATACGTTTGATATTTTGTTGTTTGTATCTTTCTCACTTGTTAATAATATTTACGAATTAAACATATGTTTGTAAAATGTAAATGTTATATTAAAAATAAATAAATTGCATTAGATTGAATTATTGTTGTTGACCATCTTCGGTTTGAGAATTACAGTTCTTCTTCTTCTTATAGTGTCATCTCCTATCTGAGATCGGCAACCATTCTGGCGATTACGATTTTATTTACCGCCGCACGGAATAGTTCAGTCCAGTTACACTTATACCAGTTCTTCAAGTTACCCAGCCATGGGATGGGGGTCTTCCTATGCTTCTTTTACCACTTATTTTCCCCTGGATGATGAGTTAGTTTATATAGTATTTTGGTCCTCTCATAATATATCCGAGATACTTCAGTCTTGTTATCGTGATAGTTTGCAGCATTTCTCGGTCATTTCCACCATTCTTCATTATTCTTCATTCTATCCACCCAGAAAACTTACAATATGCGTCTATAGACCCGCATGTCAATAGCCCTTAATTTTTAATTTTAGAAGTGGTTTACATCACTTCTAAAATTAAATATTTATTGAAAAAAAATGGTATCTACACAATAGAATAAAGTTTATTATAATAAAGTAAATATACGGATTACTAGAAGCCGAGCAAAACACATTAACGGCGTCGCTGGAGAAACCCACTCCTCCACAAACACCTGACGCAGAATTTTTCAAACTTTCACTTGACGGTGAGCTCCGGACCCAAACGGTTGTACGCTTTTTGGAGAAGCAGCTCATCGACAAGGCGCCCTGAAGATGAACAGTGAGATCTGTTCGAAACGTCGGCAGACGACTGGTCCTGACGACCAGAATTTGACGCGGGTTACCCCCAAAGTAGTTAGAACTAACATATATTGTTCCCGTGAAAGCCTTAGATTTAACATATATATATAAATATA
>JADDOH010001230.1:0-13240 GCA_016648135.1 Agrypnia vestita
TATATATAAAACTTTTTGAGTTCTAAAACTTCTCTGTAGAAAGTATTTGAATATCTCTTACCGTTAAGGTAGCGTTCGTAAAAAACGCATCGCTCGACCATTTTCTTATCGACAGTAGTTGTAATGTTATAAATAAGGTCACCACGAAAAGCCCTTTTATTTTAACGGGATAATATGTCCTTTGTCCACCCTGAATGCTCATTTTAAATATTGTTAAATATTGGTTAAAGAATTTTTAAAAACGGACGATAGTTTCGAAGATTAGGTATTTCCTATGTCCAAGCTTGCAAACTTTACCTCTTTATTATTATTAGTATAGAAATATGAACTAGCTGCAATGCATAAAAATGACGAAACATTGTTTCGCATCTTTGCTAAGCCCTAGTATATATTTATAGTATCTTTTTGGCGGTGCACGGAGAGGCGACCATAGCAATATGCGTTGAGCGGCCGGTTCGGTTTTGCTGGCCCGGGGTTCAAGCCCCATCTCTGAGCATTTAATTTTGTTTTTTAGCCGTGAATTTGAACGGAACTACGGACGTTTCACGAAGATACAGATACAGACAGACAAACGGACGGACAGACAAGGAAATTATTATGTTTGATGCACATCCCTCTGTTTTGCCATTCGCATCAATGCCGATGTCGGGAGACAAATTGCCATAATTTTATGTATTTGATTAATTATAATAATTTTTTACTGTGTTACTGTGTTATTAAGATATTTTATCTCACTAGCACGAGTTTTTTGTTTCATCTTTATTATGTACTTTCTTCGTAGGATTACCTGTAAGTGGATCAGTTGAGTATGAAAATCTATTTGATTAAAATTTATTATTTATGACAAGAAAATGGATTGCTCATGGTTATGATCTTTTTTAAATATTCCGCATTTATTTAAATAACTCCGCGTACTTTACGTAAGCCATAATACAAATACAAAAAGCCATAAAACAAAAAAAGAATATCAACTATACTAATTTCGAATGTCTGTCCGTAACTTGCTGGATTACAACAACAAAAACAGCGCGCGGCTCAGGCTACATGCATGGGTCGCGCCACCAAGCTACACGGCCTTGAAATTTTCATTAATTTAATTGTGATCAGTGTGATCGTCGCCACGAGTCTGCTTGCAAAGTTTCAGCTCGATTGGATCACGGGAAAAGGGTCAAAAATGGGCAAGCCGGCAAGCAAGCAAGCAGACGCCACGAGTTAATATAAAAGGAGTAAAAATATATAAGTAATGTTCCTATTTTGATTAGGTTGAACTCTCTCGTTTTACGAGTTGGCAGGAAAATGCACTATTCTGTCGGCCTAGACATCAATCAGACTGATCAGTCAGAAATCAATAACCCCTCCTCCCGCTCTCCGCGCCTGACCCACCTAATCAATGTAAACATTTCCCCTCCCCTCCCGCTCGCTCTTCATCTTCACACTACGTCTCTACAATACTCTAGAAATAGAATAATACATTTAACAAATGCAATAGTTTTTGTTGTGTAAATATTTGTATTTTTAAATAGATATTTATTAGCTAGTATACACTTAATAATTATATTTTTAGCGGTGCGTTCTTCATTAGGCTCATGGTCCATTATGAAAAACCATAAATTATTTATTGGCGAAACCTTACAAGTGAAACATACAACACAGGAAAAACTAATGTGAAAAATAAAACAATTAAAAAATACTAATCGTATGTTACTTACAAGTAAATGAAAACAATTTTTTTTATTTTCTTTATATATGATTAAATATATATATATATATATATAATATATATATAGTATATATTATGCTCCTCTCTCCCTCTCTCCCTCTCTTCTCATCCTAGCCCCCCCCCCCCCTTTTCCCTCCTCGCAGCCTCCTCTGTGGCCCCCCCCTGCTTCCCTTTCTTATGTCCTGGCCGTCGGTTCCTTCGGGCCCGGATAACAGATTTAGTTTGAAAAAATCGTATAAGACGTTACTCGAAGTTAGGGGGACAGACAGACGGACGGACGTACAGACTATGAAATTATTACGTTTGATTAATCTAAGCGCTTTTGTTGTGAAAATGTCACTAACCTGACGACATCTCGGTATGAATCCTCGCCGTTTGTTCACTAAAGATGAGTTCGCCATTTATCCAAAATACATGTTTGTATATTTCTCCGAGTTTCTTCATATTGGTAGACACAAACATGGCAAAACTTAAACCCACGATTCGATGTTCGATCGGGGAAGTTGATAGATACTTGCTCTCGAATGTCATATAGAAACATTCTTAAAAATTAGACAAATGACGGACACACAGCATGTGTTATTTAAAAAATAATAATTTACATAAACTTTATAAAAATACTTACGCACCATATGATATAATCAATATATATATATATATATATGTAAAGAAACCCGTGTTTCCCTATCCGCCAAGTTTTCTCCACAACCAGCCACAACCACCCACCGATGGTTATGGTGGTGGATAGCCCTTGGTGTCACATCGAAAATGTGCGAGTTTGGTGGGGGTGGCTGTGCGTGGGTGGGAGTGGGTGACGGAAATGTGCTTTCTAGCACATTGTTTTGTTATGGGAAGGTCGCGAATGCTTCAGATTGTTTCAAAATAGGCACGCTGACTGCGTCGGTATAAGGTTCCGGAAAAACCTGCTCTGGAAAGTTCTGGAAGAAAAAGGTTCTAGAAAATTCTATAAAGTTCTTAACTGAGTGGTGGAATGTATCGGTGTGTCTAGAAGGTTCGCGAAAATTCTATGACGATCCAAACAGTGTACTATAAATCTACTCGTGCGAAGCCGCACGGGCACACCTAGTAATAATATAATTGTGAATGTGCTTGGCCACATATATCTATACCTATAAAACTCAACGTCTGTCTGTTCTCTATACAAATCCACACCGTTTGTCCGATTCGATTCAAATTTTGCATACTTATGCTTTAGGACCCGGCGGGTAACATAGGCTATTATTTTTTTATCCTACCTATTCTCCCTATTCTCCATATTCTCATAGCCTTTCCCCTCCCCCTGACATATTTTCGATGCAAAACTGTACCGTTTGTCCGATCGGACTCAAAATTAGGAAACTTATTCTTTAGGACTCGGCTTGTATCATAGGCGACTTTTCCTTTCTATTCTCATACCCCTTCCCCTCCCCTGACATAGTTTCGATGCAAATCTGTTCCGTTTGATTTATCGGACTCAAAATTTGGAAAATTATTTTTTAGAACTAGGCGAGTAACATAGGCGACATTTCCTCCATATTTTTATACCCCTACCCCTCCCCTTGACATATTTTCGATGCAAATCTATACCATTTGACGGATCGGACTCAAAATGTGTAACTTATTAAGGACTCGGCGGGTAACATTTGCGACATTTCCCCCTATTCTTTTAACTTTTTCCCTCCCCAGATATATTTTCTAGGTAAATCTGTACCTTTCGACCGATCGAACTCAAAATTTGGAAAATTAAATTTTAGTACCCGGTGGGTGACATATTTGACATTTCCTCCCTATTTATACAACCCTTCCCCTCCGCTGATATATTTTCGATGCAAATCTGTACCATTTGACCGATCGGACTCAATATTTGGAAACGTATTCTTATGGACTCGGCGGGTAATATATGTGACATTTTTCTCCTATTCTTTTAACCCTTCCCCTCCCCTGATATATTTTCTAAGTAAATCTGTACCTTTCGGCCGATCGGACCTCAAAATTTGGAAACTTTTTCGTTGATACTCGGCGGATAACATATGCGACATTTTCCCCTTATTCTTTTAACCATCCCCTCTGTTTATATATTTTCGATGCAAATCTATACCATTCGAATCGAATCTTTGTTTACCCTCACAAATTTATTTTAAACTTAATCCTTAACCCGTGCAACGCCGGGTAAGGACAGCTAGTTGTTAATATAATATGATTAAAATAAATAAAATTAGTATTTCAGATCTAGATTTCATCGAATAGCGCACATTCCAGAATCCTTGGAGGTATTTTTGTTTTTTCTTCGCGCTTTTAAATGTAACATTTTTTGGATGACTTTCTCAACTCGCCTTAAGGCGATTATTTTGCATAGTGAGCAAATTTAACAATTTTTTCTCATATATTCTCTTGCACTTTTTATCACATTTTTGTATGGAAAGATATCATATTAAAATTTATTCATCAGGTTCCATACATTAGGTATCATTCATTTTTAAAAAATCATAGGTTTCGTCATTTATTAAATGATTAAATAATTTAGTTTGTATCGTTTTAATAAGATATCCATATTTAAAATATATAAAACATAATGAATAAATTAAATATGATACCTTTCCATACAAAACTGTGATGGAAAATGCAAGAGAAGATATGAAAAAAAGGTGAAATTTGCTCACTTCGAAAGTGATCGAAAGGCTTTTATTAATTTAGATTGTTTTCTCTCTCTTTTATGCGTACACTCCTATACAAGTATCTCGCTGTTTGTATAGCTATACCATTAAATCATTACCAATATCCTTTGTAAACTGTATCGGCAGATGTTTAAAGAGAACAATGTTGTTTACACAAAATTTGTTAGTTTACTCAAATTAATAATTATCTCCAACCCCAAAGATAACGCTATAAATTATCAAAAAAAATCAATAATTATCTGGCACTGTCGTTTTAATATGTAAAAATATTATATGAAAAGTACGGACGTTACTTACTTAAAATTAATTGTGTAGGTACCTACTTCTCAAAGGCTCAAAAATAATTTTAAATTCATATATTTTTTAAATGTACGATAAGGAACATACATATCAACCATTCTATATAAATTTAAAAATATACTAGTTTAAAAATATATTCTTTCTCGATATACACTGTTGAGTATTTGTAAACAAACAGCGCACACCAATATCACGTATTTGTTGACAGGTATCATCGAACCGTTTTATAATTATAGCTGATCTTATTAGTTGCAAAATTTTATAGTCGTTCCAATGTTGATTGCGCTGCCAAATGCAATTAATAGTCTGCCATTAACCGATTTAAACTTCTCACAAATTTACGAGAGCTGTTAAAATTTTGGATGACTGCATTTTTTATATTTCATCTGATCGATATTTTGGCCTCTTAAGGAAGACATTTTTGATCCATTTGCATTTTGATCAAACAATGATCAAACAAATTTTCGTTTAAAAGAATTTAATAATTTTAGTATAATTTTGGATTTTTCGAAATTTTAACCATTTATGTATTGTTTAATTTTCGAGCCCAACACGTGGAGTAGTCGCGAAACCTGTTTCAATGATAAAGGGAGTATAATAAAAACTTGGTTTTTATGGGTTAGTTTTTTCAACTCCGAATACAATTCTATATGGAAATCTAGATTGTTCATACTTGTTTATTTTTGTTACATAAGGAAAATACGTTGTGCCCCCTCAAGCGAATCTCTCTCTCTCTCTCTCTCTCTCTGTCTGAATTATAAATTATATAAAAAAATACTATTTTAAATCTTATCTTATCATATTGTATCATCATATCATATTGTATCATATTGTATCATATTGTATCATATTGTATCATATTGTATCATATTGTATCATATTGTATCATATTGTATCATATTGTACCATATTGTATCATATTGTATCATATTGTGTCATATTGTATCATATTGTATCATGGTAATAATTACTATTATACTTATGGTAACCATAATAAGGTGAACAAAGCACTACCCGCGTACCGCGGCGGGTGGCGGTTGCACGGTTGTATGTACGGCAATGTATGACGGACAACGCACTAGCTCCCGCCTCACCGCGCGGGAGCCGCTGTCGGTCGCGGAGAACTCGACACCCGCGGTTGTCGAGCTGTACAGACTGGTATGGGAGACACCGCACGACGAAATGTGGGAAGAAATAGTTTGATATCTTTGGAGGAATGATTAAGTCACTCCAGTTATTTCTCCTCTAATTTTGTTTAGTAATTTGACGAAAAAAACTTTAGACATTCTCGTGTAGTTAAAAAAACTTTTGTTTAAAAACAAATTTTCTCAGATCTCTGTAAAATATTACGAACGCTCCACTTGTATTTCTTTGTCGTAGCAAAGGATGGACACAGTATCTCGGTTTTTGTTTGCGACGCCTTTTATTTTGCTTTTTCACTTCAACCTTGTAACGATATTGGCCTATTCAAATAGACATTGCTGAAAAATTATACAAAAATATCTATCTGCTTAAAGCTCATAATAAAGAGAAGCTTCACAACCCGTTAAATATTCTGTGATTATATGTTTTCCAGGTAAGTAGGTGCGGAAGAGCCTGTATCGTTCGTGAAACGTAGAGGTATGCCGCGCGTGTGACGCGTGCTTTACCTTTATTTTAACTGAATCGGACGAATCACAAGACGCGGCCGTTAGCACCGAATCTGGCCAATGAAACGCGTCCTGAGATGTTAGACTTTGACTTTTACACGCAAGTTGGAATCAAAGATGGCGGGAGATAGGGACGATTTTTAGGCGATACAAATTAGAGAGCGGCACTTGAGTTTTCAGCTTGGAGGTCGGCCGAGGCCTTGTCGAAGAGAGTCCGAAATAAGGAAGATAGTTTAACTGGACCGAGGAAAAGGCCGGAGTTTGGTAATAATTCAAAGGAGATTTGGAACAGTGAACAGATAAGCATTTCCAATATTAATTATTTCTCTTTTTCTTCTTTTATGTGTATTCTATTATATCTTGTAAAACTAAGCGCGCATCGGATCTAATATAAAATAAATCGTAATTTTGCGGCTTGTGATATTTCATAATACTTATGTAATTTGGGACTTGAGATTCGGGGCAATTGTGTGTATTCAATGTCGCGGTTGCTTGTCTGATCTTGATTCAATTTGTACGAGAATTTAATTATGTGTTTTTGATATCACGATTGTAAGCGTGATATAAATTCAAATCGTACGAGAAATTTCCTCCAAATAATATATTTTAAAATGCACCTGGATTTTATATTTATTTTATTGTGGCATAAATATATAGTTTATTAGATTCGTTAGATGTTTATATTACATACCACTAGGCAATCGTTTTAAATTTTGAGTATTATATATTGTATCTGTATCGTATTTTGAGTAGTGTATATTGTATCTGTTTAGATTTAGTCGCATTTATTCATATCGTCATATTCATAGCACGATTATAATAGGTATTTTTGCCGCGTAAGAGGTGGCACTTTGAAAGGTACAATCGCGTTTTGTGTTCGTCCCGGACGGAAGATTCTGGCGGTATGTAAGTGAATAGAATTAAAATATTATTGGTTATTTAGAATAGCGTTTTACTTGATAAAATTGCGGAGGATGTTTACGATGTCGAATTTTTAACGTTTGTGCAATATGGTTTGCGCTAAAATTTATTTTGCTTCGAATATAAGAGAGAAATTCTTGTCTCAAAATTATTTACAGGTTGGCCTGGCGTATGAATAAAAATTGTTATACTACCGCCATCTAGCGAACTCAAACATGACTGTAATAATAATTATCTTTCGATATATTGCTACGCCTTTTTAATATTACATGGTTTCATTTTATAGTGATTGTCAGACGTATGTATTTAGGGGGAAGGGTTTGTTCAGGGGTAGTTAACCTTTGGTCTTCCGTAATCGCGTTATTTACTTATATGACAGATTGTTTTGTTTTATTCGTTTAATATAAGTAATATCATATTTTTATGAGTTACCGTAATTATTTATAAATATCGCACTCCCGCAAATATAGAGTCATATCTCAAAAAAGTGCATTTTACAAGAAAGCGAAAAAACGAAAAAATATCACGTTTTTATTTTTTTTCTTTTTTTCCTTTGTTCATTATTTTGAGTCATATATATTGTTACATTCATAAAGAAACAAGCTTTTGTTTGGTATGGAAGTCATTACATTTCCTTTTGAAAAATTTGAGTTGTGACTCTTTTTTATTTAACTTTAAGAGGTTTTTAAAATAAAATACTGTGAATTTTGAGTTATAACAAGGATTTTATTATTTCAAATCAGAATAATGTAAGGAAATGACAAAATGTATAATGAAATGACAAAATATTAAGCATTTAGTTCCTCCCGATTTCAACTCAGTGACTGTCTAGTTGTAATTATTTAACTTTCTTTTATAATAAAACACCGACACGTCTCCCTGTGGCAGTGGTAGTGTGGCCTGCAGGTCATAGGTAGCCACCACGAAGTTTTTTGAAGCTTTCAATTTATCCGCCTCTTTTTCTTGCCAGGATAGTTTTTTTTCATTATTGTGTCTAACAAATTTTTCTTCAAGCTTGGTTTTATCGTTACCTGTAGCATTTTCATACGCTACAGAGAGTTCACACCTATCTTTTTTGGGGACAAAGAATCCTAAGTTAAATTCGTTATTAAATATTTTTTAATACATAACGAGGTTTGCATAAGGCTCGCTCTTTTTTTCGCATTCTTCTATATAATCTTTATACAAGGAAGTTACAGTTTTTCCTCCATCAATGAATTCTCTTTCACTCTGTGCCCGTAAATAGTGACTTTCAATGCGTGGGATAGACTTAATGTGGTTTCTAATTGCTTCCTTTATGCTCTCGGGGACGCGTTTGTGATTTTCGTGTTTTCCTCGTTGCTCTTCAGTTATTGTACCTACGTTAGTTTTCTTTTCCAAGACGGTTCTAATTACTCTGTCATTAATATGGAGTGTGGCAGTAAAAAAATTTTTACATACCCTGACTTTTTTATCTCTAACTTCGAAATAAAAAGCATTATTAAATTTCCTGCTGCTGTCCTTTCTTGTATATCTGTATTTCGGATCGACAGAAACCGTACATTTATCTATGAAGTCACGCTGCCGATTTATGTCTGCAAGCTTCCAGTAGTTTTGAAAAATGACCTTTCTTTCATCATCCGTGAATTTGATGGAGCATTTCAAGCGACAATTTTCTTTACACGGAGGATTAATTTCTCTGGCTTTGGAAGTTTTCTTTTGAGTCGTTACGTAAGCGAGGCCTTTATTTCTCAGCATTTTTCTTTGGTTTTGTTCCCATTCCTAAGGGATGGCTTTCCGTTTTCTAGCATTGAGAGGCTTCGCTGGCAAAGTTGTTGACTGCTGATCTGGTGGGCATATTTCTTGACTTTCAGCTGGGGACTCATTTAAAGATGCCGTTGTTGGCAGCTGCCCGATCTCTGCAAGGATAAAATCTGGGTCTTTGAAGGAAACATCGCTGTCTTCTTTATACGATGATTCATCAGAAGATGAGTCATCATAAGAAGAAAAAAATGAAGAAATACGTTGGAACTTTAACTTTGTTAAATTTGAAGTTTCGTTAACTTTCCATGTTGAACTTGCACCGACTCACTCTGGACGGGGGGTATAATTTCAAGAACATCAGTTTCCTCTGCAAATAATAAATAAAAATGTAATATTTCTACCTTTGTTGTGTAAAACATAATAATAATATATTATGAGCAGTGTCAATCCGAGATGTTCGGTTAGTATAGCAAATTATGTCTTTTGCAAAACATAAAGAGTAGGTACTTACTTGGCGTATCAAAAACAAAGAGATTTGCACTGTTTTCGGCTTCAGCTTCCGATGCTGTAATTCTGCTTTTGCTATAATAGTCAATAGTTTCTCCAAATGTCATGTTCGGGGAATCTTCTACTACAGCCGAAACTATGGGTTAAATAATATAGTATGAAACAATGACATATAATCATTATTATATAACTTTATTCTAAAATAGCCTATGTAGTAATGCAATTTTTTTTGTACCTTTCAGTGAAAATTCATTACTGCTGTTACGAGTAAAATTATCCTTGGCTCTTTCTTCTGAAATATTTTCCTTTTGTTCTTTAGTATCGGAAACTATATAACATCAATTTTACGCACATTATAGTATAGTCCACCATAAGCTTGTATTATTATAAACTAAAATTTACATTACGTAATTCAAAATGTATCGGATATAATAAATACCAAATGAACGTGGTGTGGGAGGAGGAGGTCTCATATCTTCCTTCGCGTTTGATACTAATTGCAAAATATTCATCGTGCGTCGATTATTATAATTATATTTCTTCATCTGAAAGTACAATCAAATCTTAATACCTATCCATAAATCTTTTTAAAGTTATCTCAAACAAAGACGTATGTCAAAATAAGACACGCGAAAGTATCAATTGTCTTCTCAAAGATGGACATATCTTAAAATATAAATCAAGATTGTTGTGATTGCATTCTAAAATACTGTATTAATACAAAATAATACCATTTAAATAATTAGTATTCATTCAGAAAGCTAAAATATCTTCTCAAATAAAGTCATATTTCCACTTATGTCTTTAATTGAGAAGTAAAATATTATGTTTTAGCTCTTACCTCAGTCAAAAACAGTCACTTTTTGATTTACAACTCTATTTGAGATGTGATAATTGTATTCAACACCACTTTACTTCTAAAATAATATCAGATTTTGATATACTACTGTATTTGAGAATGGAAATACGAAATATGCACGCGTGCACCCGACTCAAGTCCAGAAATGACACTGTTTGAGAAGGAGGTGGACGAAAAAACGTTTAATCAAATACAGTCACATAATCACATAGCGGCGTACGATTGAAGCTTAGTTATGACGATTTTTTTGAAGATAGAGTGGATCTTCCCGAACAATTCTGTATATTTAACTCAAAACTGAGATTTTTTGACTTATGACTCTCTATTTGCGGGAGTGCGATATGATTTTATTATTGAGAGTGATGCAACGAATACTACTTTCACGAATACGAATATCAGGCCTACTATTCGGTGAATACGAATGCGAATATTTCCACCAAGGTGGGGGAACTTAAACATACTTGTAAATATAATTACCTTGATGCAACGAATACTACTTTCACGAATACGAATGTCAGGCCTACTATTCGGTGAATACGAATGCGAATATTTCCACCAAGGTGGGGGAACTTAAACATACTTGTAAATATAATTACCTTGATGCAACGAATACTACTTTCACGAATACGAATGTCAGGCCTACTATTCGGTGAATACGAATGCGAATATTTCCACCAAGGTGGGGGAACTTGAACATACTTGTAAATATAATTACCTTGATGCAACGAATACTACCTTCAAGAATACAAATGTCACGCCTACTATTCGGTGAATACGAATGCGAATATTTCCACCGAGGTGGGGGAGGACGCAAGCATACTTGTAATTATATTGTTTATGTCTGCTTGTGATATCACTATACAGCGTAGATGAACTAGTTTGAAGGGGTTTATGTCCTGCATGTGCTCGGCGAAGAGGGAATGGTCTTTTGTTTCTAGGATCCTATACGGTTTTACAGGTGCTGATATTGAAATATATATACAAGGAAAACACTATTTTGGGAATCATTAACTGGATGACAGATATTGAAGCACACATACACACAAGGAGGACGTTATGTTAAATACATGACTGGAAAGTTGTTATTGGAAAACACAGGCGCCCAGTCGGCGGGACGCAAGCATACTTGTAATTATTTTGTTTATGTCTGCATGTGATATCACTGTACGGCGTAGATGAACTAGTTTGAAGGGGTTTATGTCCTGTATGTGCTCGGCGTAGAGGGAATAGTCTTTTGTTTCTAGGATCCTATACAGTTTTACAGGTGCTGATATTGAAATATATATGCAAGGAAATCACTATTTTGGGAATCACTAACTGGATGACAAATATTGAAGCACACATACACACAAGGAGGACGTTATGTTAAATACATGACTGGAAAGTTGTTATTGGAAAACACAGGCGCCACTAGAGGATATGGACAGTTTGCAGAGAACTTCAACTTCTGTCAGTTAAGGACCTTTTACTATTACTATTCTTTCGCCGTTTTGCATAACCGTGGATGAACTGGATTGAAGGGGTTTATGTTCTGCATGTGCTCAGCGTAGGGGGAATAGTCTTTTTGTTTCTAGGATCTAATACAGTTTTACAGGCGCTGATATTGAAATATATATATACAAGGAAAACACATTTTTGGGAATCATTAACTGGAAGGCAGATATTGTAGTACACACACACACAAGGATGACGTTACTTTAAATACATGACTGGAAAGCTGTTGTTGGAAAACACATACAAGGAGAACATCATTTGAAGGCGTTACTAGAGGATATGGACAGTTTGCAGAGAACTTCAACTTCTGTCAGCTAAGGACCTTTTACTATTTCTATTCTTCTTGTCATCTGTTGAACGTGGTGCTTGTATGCAATACTTAAACATATTTAAAATTACTAATGAAAAGAATCTTAACATTGTAAGATTTGCTAATGGAAGGAGGGAGGTCGGAATTCATTGACGCTGTGACGATCGATACGTTGTGACACGCCAGGTGGGCGTACCACATGGGCAACTTAAAGCATACCATCCTTATAATAGAGAGGCTACGGCTCAAGAATATGCGGTTGTTTCCTATAGCTCGGCGTCGAGAACTCACCCGTAACACGCTGGTGGGAAGCATCTCAGCGATTGATCGTCGCGGGGCTATTGATTTCAAACCTCTATGTTCTGAATGCAGGAGTGACAGCTATTTCTCCATCATGTACATTCTAATTTATACTGTACTAAAATAGTTCATCACTCATCACCAATCTGATTGTCGTGACTGACAGAATTGATTATGAAAGGAGGGAGATCGGGGTTCTTTCGCATCGATCAAAGTGTCGTGACACGCCAGGTGGGCGTACAACATGGGCAGCTTAACGCATACCATCCTTATAATAGAGAGGCTACGGCTCAAGAATATGCGGCTGTTTCCTATAGCTCGGCGTCGAGAACTCACCCGTAACACGCTGGTGGGAAGAACCTCGATGCTTGGTCGTCCTCAGTGTCATCGAATCCAGATCTCCATGGTTATATCTTGAATAGAAGCTGATTTATTTGAACGAGTATCCTGATCGGGAATGCCAGTTGACATCTCACCCTGACACATCATTAATCATCTTTACTATACTGCTGTATACCAGGAGCCTTTCAGAGCCCTTCTCCTCTGGCACAGGACATACATATCAGGAACCACACAATTAACCATAACATTCACTCTGGAATACTATCTCTTTAATATCTCTAGTCAATTAGACTACACCGTGGGATCATCCACATCTATACTATCTCTCTAATATCTCTAGTCAATTAGACTACACCGTGGGATCATTCACATCTATACTATCTCTTTAATTTCTCTAGTCAATTAGACTACACCGTGGGA
>JADDOH010001231.1:0-27098 GCA_016648135.1 Agrypnia vestita
TGGCATCTCTCAGATTTCATATTTAAATTCACTTCCCAATTGCGGGAAGGATATTCCTGGACCAGCTCAGTTGGCAACATTGCTCAATCTTCAGGGTAGTTCTGGTTCACGAGTGTGTTTGGTGGGTATCGGGAAGTAAATGAAAGAAAAATGTTGAGTACAATATTATATTAGAACAAGTTTTTGTAAATGGTACAGTTGTAAATACAAGAAAAAACTACACTACATTTTCTCATCAACAGTTGTAAATACAAGAAAAATTACACTACATATTCTCATCAGTACTTAAAATCCTAGTGGGTTGCAACCGCTTTAAAAATTTAGTAACCTATAGTTAATCTGCTTAAAATTAATTTAAAATTAAATTCTTAACAATTGTTTTACTTCAAGCAATGTACAGGTTAAGACAGAACGCAGGACACTAGAGGGAGTCAGATGTGAAGTTCACAGAGATTAACTACTTTTCACCTGTTATTTGGGGGGATGGCCACTCTTTGACTTTGCACATAAAAAGGGGTGATAACACGAGAAACAATGGTTTCTTTTCTCCTACTTGACTTGGAGAGGGCCGCCCTTAGCCAAGGTCGGCGTTGGCCGGCTGGTGTTCGGAAGACTCGTCAGGAACAGCTGTATTTATTGTACGATTGTACATTGATATCGATCTTATAGTACAAATTCGTTGTTAATTGTTGGAAACCTTTTACAAATTCACTGGTTGACGACGCCTTTTATTAATTATGATAAACAACTGTATTTATTGAACGATTGTACATGGACATCGATCTTATAGTACAAATTCGTTTTAACCGTTGGAAAACTTTTACAAATTCACTGGTTTATTAAATAAAATCATAATATCGGCGCTTTCTCTCCCTCCCGTTCATATAAGTCAGAATGAATTATTTCGCAATCACAGCGCTCTCACCTAGAAGTTACTTCCTTCAATCAAGTATAGGCATAATGTCGACCCATTGAGGAATGACCCATATGTACTTCTTGAAATCCTCTAGTTAGAACTAGTTCTTTATATATAGAGAATATGCACGTAATTATGGATTTTTTGTCCTCATGATTGAACGTCTCCTTGGCAAGAAGCGGGGCAAACCCAAAACAATCAACTCACTTCATTCACTAACTCTCATGCATTCAAATGATTTGAATTATGTCTAATGGGATTGAAAATGAATTGGTTCTTATCTTCCTCCAAACTCCATGTACATTCCTGATTTCGAGAGCATTCCCTACGTTAATTCTTATCCATTTCAGTATATCTGACCCATCCAAAATCACACCGAAATAATTCCAGAGGTCAACATCACCAGACTTCGGACCAAACGTCTAGCCAGTGAGTTATTTCAGGGCAATGTTCCCTTATAGGAATAAGGCCTTATTTATAAACCCCCATTCTGACGTATACCATGGTCTTTATACTCCGATGCTTGTTGACTACCAAAACAGAACGATGCCATCGCAAGATGTGACAGTCTACTTCAATCCTAACCAAATTATCTATAATGAATCTAAAAATGAATTGGTTCCCACTTTCTGTCAAACACTGTCCCTTCTCATATTCATACGAGTCAGAATGAACTAATTCGCAACTACAGCGTTCTCACCTAGGAGTTACTTCCTTCAATCAAATACAGGCGTAATGTCGACCCACTAAGGAATGACCCATCCGTACTTCTTGAAATCCTCTAGTTAGAACTAAGTTCTTTATATATAGAGGATATGCACGTTATAATGGATCTTTTGGTCCTCATGATTGAATGTCTCCCAGGCGTCGAAAGACGCAATCTCAAAACAACCAAAACCTCTTTCCAACCAAATCTTCTTTCAAATGATTTGAATTATGCTTAGTGGAATTAAATATGTATCTTTCCTAAGAAAATACTGCCTACTTCGATATTAACTGTAGATAAACTTGCTATAGAAGAATTTGAAAATACTTAGAAACAGTTAAGCAATACTATTATATAGACTGAAAAGGTACTCATCCTGGAATCTTGTAGTGGCTTGAGTCCGTAGCTCAGAAGACTCTTCCTCCAGACCCTGCAGAAGTGTGTCTCTTGTTCCTTCAGCTTCCCAGTTGGCACGTATCTCTTCCTTCTCTCGATGGTTATAAATACATTTAAAAGAATCCTAACTGCTTTTATTCCAATAATGAGATCCCGATTTAAATTCAAAAATGATTTTAAAGCAATCGAAGCACAAGACTAAGTAATGCATCACTTAATTTCGACTACAAACCAGATGTTAATTATTTCACTCTATATTGATGCTTGTACGATGGCGTCACAACAGCTATAATTTTGTTTATCTTTCGAAAATGCGGCAGAGCGCAGGCATTCCTATATTTTAATACTGACATTTTGACACCATAACAGCGATGAATTTGGATGCTTTCGTAACTGATTGTGAAATACCGAAACAAATTGCTTTTGGAAATTATCCTGCGTGGCCTATCGGTAAGAAACGACCTCAAAAAACTCCCCAGCAAACGCTCCGACACCTACTTATAAACTTTTTCCATCGAAAATTCCTTCTCGAAGCTTCTCCCTACTGCAAAGATCTCATTGGTTAATTTCTATCATGTTTTTAAATTAGGTCAATCACGAGCCTACACCTAGCTATCGGTCTACCATGGGTGTAGTGAAGCTTTTCTCCAATACGAATAATATTTTTTTTTTTAATCGACGTCTTCTCGTCAGTGACGCAGTCGTGACTCACACAACACAAATAATAAATTAATCTTAAATAGTTCTTTTAAGATATTCGATATAATTATTATTTTCTTTCTTATTTCTTTGTAATAGGGTGGTAGGTTAAATTCATCACAGTGCTTAGGTACTTGGAAGGTTTGTGGTCGATGGAATAAAAGAGTGATTGATAGTTAATGTTTTATTTCTCAACCGGAGATAGGCTCCGGTAGCGATTGAGATGTACAGGTTACAGTGTGTAAATGAGTAAATTATTAATTACGAAAATGGTAAAAATATTTAACACATAAAAATGATGTAAAGATCGGACAAAGATAAATGTACCGCGGACAAGTCGGGCCTCTGCCTTAACATCGGGCAGGCCTGTACCGCGTTAAATCATCTATTCTTTTGTTCATCATTTATATCATTTACTTATACACCTCTGCTTATTCCCGGGGCATATCTCCGGGAAGAAATAAGCATTTACATCCAATCGCTCTTTCATTCCATCATCCTACGAACCTTCCCTAAAATTCTTCTTGATTTAATTTTTGGAGAAGACAGTCTCTTCACAACTTGATATTTAGCATTTGCACTAATTTCATCTTTAATATGCCACATGAAACGTTGGTCATTTACTTTATTGGGAAATTTAATTTCATATCCCGCTTGGGATCATTTATTATTTATTTATTTATTTACCAGCAGACGGTGGTAATTGCTCATCCTTTGATATTGTGCGTTCTTCATCTAGTGAATTTAATTTACATTTCGCTACTTTTGCTTTGCAAATATTCTCTTGTTATTTTGCTGCCTAGCTTTCCTAGCTACTTAGCTACCCATTTATGATGGTTGGTTTTCCGGACTGATTTATTTATGATTGTCTATAGTCTCCAGTTCACGGTCAATTTCATATGTAGCATTGTTTTCCTGACATACCTTTTAAGACTCGTGACTGCTAATCTGTGAGCTTTTGCAGTCCCACAAATACTGTTACCATTTAAAACATTATCCTGACTGCTATATTTTTTTACAGATTGGTCTTCTTTCCTTCACACATTCTCTTATTTTATATGCTCAATCAAATCAAATCTTCCATAAGAATGTGTACCAAGTGTCCCCTAACCGGGTTGAGGGTAGAAATTGTTATTTATGAAAAATATATTTTGATTTACGTCTTTCTTTGTGCGGAGAAAAAGCACATAGATGGAGACTTAGGCCCGGTTGTTTCAAATTCGATCAAAGTAAGCGTAGAGTTTAAACTGAAATTTTACGTTCTCCACCAATCAGACGATCCGTTTTCGTAAAAATCTATGCTTTTATCGACCGCTTACTTTGATCGAACTTGAAACAACCGGGCCTTAGGGCCGGTTGTTTCAAGTTGGATCAAAGTAAGCGTAAATCCTGGGTTAAATTCGAGTTTAACTCAAAGGTTATGCGAAATAGCCCAGAAACAGTTGTTTCACTGAAATATCTGCCAAATATTGGATTAGGGGTGTTGCAATTGTGTAAACTAAAAATCATAGACAAATGCACCCCAAAATAATTGGCATCACGTCATTTTCATTTGACAGACGCAAATTCTTCGACACATGACAATACTGTTTTACTAATAAGAAGTGAGGATTGGTGAGGATGTCCACACGAAGATGAAAGTGGGCCGCATTACACAATGAATATAATGCTTTGTGGCTTTGTTCCCGCCTAAAGACTGTTCCCGACTGTCCGATAGATTTTAGAAGTAGATTCTAGAGAGAATATGGTGAAATGCGCCAGGAAGGTTAGATTATTGATGAAATTAAATGTTTTCCTACCTATTTAGTGTTTGTGAGGACAATATGTTTTTATTTAATCTGTATTGTATTTCTTTAGTTTTTCTGTTTATAATCTTTTGTTTGTTTGCAGATAATAGAAAACTGAAGCCAAAGCCCACGACTCCCAAGTGATATGCAGAATAAACTATATGCGGTTCAGTTAGATATTTTCAAAACCCAACTAAAGAATCGGCAGGAAATTCACGAAGTTGTTTTGGAAAGAGAGGTCAAAAGAGATCTGGCTTCATTTAATAATAATTGA
Source organism: Agrypnia vestita (assembly GCA_016648135.1). Lineage (NCBI taxonomy): Eukaryota > Metazoa > Arthropoda > Insecta > Trichoptera > Phryganeidae > Agrypnia > Agrypnia vestita. The sequence goes on from JADDOH010001231.1 coordinate 4,779, forward strand.
AAGTTGTATTTTTTTATTAAGATTTTATTTTCCTGTTAATAGGTATTTAAAATACAATAAAAGAGTTACACCGAATATATTGTTTTATTACTATTATTCCGCGGACGCTCTGTTTCTGCGGGCAATAATGAAGTGCCGGCTTTATACTTTCCATGCTTTGAGAATTGCGTGCTTTCGTGTGCAAAATATAGATGGTTTCACCGATATATTGTCTATGCTTTGAGAAATGCGTGCATTTGTGGACAAAATATAGTTTCACTAGAAATACAAATTCACTGTAACATATACATAACATTTGGCGGACCTGTGCCGCTTTATCTGAATTGTCGTAATATCACTTCTTACAGTTACCACACACGTCTGGGAACTTTCAATATTATATTACATGTAAATACCCAACTGCAGAATAAAAGGCAAGATAGTAGATTAGTTAACGAGGAGCCATTACTTTTTTACAACAATTGCCAAGGTTTAATTTCCAGAAAAATAAATCCATTTCGTACGTGTTCATCTAGAATCACTTCTTTTGTGCATTTGCGAGTATGTTCGATATTTTTTCCATATTTCTCACATCCAGCTGTATATATCAAAACGATTACCCAGGTTGTTAAGGCAAATCCTTCGATTTTACTCTCAATTCCGGGCTCTTTACAAGGAAATTTGAACTTAAATTTCTCTAGATATGGCAAGTTACCACTCATCAATTTCTCCAGGTGAACCGCCATGGTGTCGATCTTCAGTTCACTGTACTGCCTGCTGACTGCATCACTTACAAAGACATGCATGCATAAATTAATATATTTCCAATAACTTTTGTGCTTGCCGCGAAAAATGAACCATTTTTTCCGAGGGGAGTAAAGAATCTATGGCTTCATACACTCTGTACACAGAACTCCGCGTCTATAGATATATAGAGCGCCTAAGACCAGAGACTACAGAGGATACTTCCCCGAACACAGGTGATTGAGAAACGATACAATCTTTCTTTTGCTCCAAGTAATCAAACAGGCTTATAAAGTGAGTCAAGATCACCCTCATCCTCCATTTTTTTAAACAATTTCACAATTTATTATAAATCTATTTTATTGGTTTATTTAGACCGCCAGACATGAATATCAGTGTGTAGGCGTCCCCGCATTTTTTTTATTAATTATGCTTTTAAATGTTTAAAAAAAAATACATGCCTTGGTTAATTTGCAATCCGGTTAGTGCAATACCAGATAATGAAGAAATTCAGACTAAATTATTATTTCATCCCGTAGAGCATTAACAATAGCTGCTTTTTCTTCAAACCAATAAACTTTTAGCACCATGGATGCCTAACAACGGCACGCAGACTACACCCGGGATGAAACCAGAGATTTGACAGTTAATAGAGATTCCTAGAGATAAGATTCGTGGGGACCATGACTAACTTATGTAATGCATTTGGTTAAAGAATAATAATTAAAATATGACAAAAATTTTAAAAGAACACAAATTTAGTGAATTTGTATAATTTTTGAATATTTTATTCATTGTTGAATTTCTCTCTTGAAATATTTTTCCTCTTGTTATAAAAGAAAATTAGTGATTAATTTATTCCGAGATTTTCCCAATTAATTGTTTGAGTAACACATTTCTGGAATTTTTTACTAAAAGTATGAAAATGTGATGAATAATAAAAATAAATGTTTTTTGTTGTGAATTTTGGGGAAATAAAATAAGTAAATCTGTGATTAAATTTGCATTCAATATATTCAGAGTTAAAATCTAATTAATCACTATCCATTTCGAGGGCTTCTGCCTCCTTTCTTATAAGATCATCATCAATATCTTTATCCAATAAACCTTTAGATTCTAAATATTTTGCATACTGATTGGGGATTTTCATAAACTTCTTTACTTTTGTCCTAAGTTGCTTCCATGTTTCCTGGTTATAGTTTTTTCTATCCCTGGCCATTGCTTTATAGTCAAATCCATATTTGTCCATAAAATATGTGATGTACTCAATGTGAGACTTTGGCAATCTGAAAAAAATGTTTTTTTTTTTAATTACATAACAGATAGCACCACTTTTCAGCATAATAAAAATTGCTGAGCTTTAATTATTTGAATGCATTCTAATTTACAATTATTTTCAATTACTGGTGGATATCCGAAGACACAAAGATGCACTCAAATAAATTGTGTTTCAAAATAAATGCGAATATTTATTTTTAAAAGGTTTTGCAATGGGGAAAAATTAAGTTTCTAAAATACTTTATAAAAATGTGGAAAACATCTTAAGGCTAGACATTCATTTTCCAGTATAGTGACATTGGATCGCGATCTTTCAAGACGAGGACGAGACATCAACAAACCTAATATCAGATAAACATTGCACTAGCGCATTCGTTCCATGACCGAAAGGCTGCGAGGAAGAGAGAAAACTATGCGGACTGCCGACGCTAAAATACGTGGAAACACCCGAGAGCAGCTCGTGCTTGAGTATTTTTTGTCCGAATTCTGAATGTTTTAGGTCTAGAATAATCTCTCCAATAATTTATGTAGGTATTGTAAAAAATAATAAACAAACATTTTTATAACATCATTGTTTTTTAATTTAAATTAATTAATTTAAATTTTAATTTAAAAATTATGTCGCTTAAGCACACTTAGGTATTATTTTGACTTCCGGCTGTCATGTCAAAGTGCTTGTAATTTTTTAATAAATTCTATTTATTTTTGATCTAGAATTTTTAAAAAAAGTACCACTTACAATACTATTTATTATTTTAAAACAAAATTTAACCACATTTTTTTTTTTAATTTTAAAATTATGTCGTAGTGATGTCTAATTTGAATAGTCACATGCAAAATCCCAATACGCGAAGTCACGAGGCCTCGAAGGTCACCAAATCGGGTAGTGACGTAAAAACTGATACACGTTCAAAAGCACAAAAAGTAAATTCATATAAAACTAGTTAAAAACCTTATTATTTGAGATGAATCTATTACTTTCGATAGTATAATAGTTCAAATTAAAGCAAATCTGACATAGATATACGTCTTCTACTGATTTTGAATAAAAAATAATGAGCAGCCGTTAGCTGACATGCCGCTGGCAGGCGGGCACTGATTTGAAATATACACCATTTATTGACATCAATTTTATGCTTTGGATTTTTTATTTTTAAATAGTGATTAACGTATTTTTAATAAAAAAAACTAACTTATAAATAATGTTTAAAGATTCAAAGTGCGTGTGTAAATACAATACAGTAGAACCCCGTTAATTCGAAATTTAAGGGACAAAAAAATAGCGATGCGATTGTGAAGTTCACGAAAAATCGAAAAACTCTTGAAAAAAACATTAATTTTGTTAAATTTATGCTCATATTTAAAGAAATCATTTTGAAAACGTAATATTTATTACGTTAAATCAAAGATCGCGATATTTCTATTGCCAAAGTACATATTGACATATTTGCTGTTCTCTTTTTTTCTCTTTCGTGGAGAAATGGAGATAGGACGTGAAGAAATGGAAAAAAAAATTTTTTCCATTTCTTCACGTCCGGATGGCCGTTATCAAAAATGTTTCAATTTATGGAACGCTTCTTCAATCTTCACACAAATTTTACTTTTGATTACACCTTTTTTCCGGCTCAAACCAACAATACAGTTACTAGAAATACAATTGTCAATTAAATACGTAAAATAATGAGATAAGTCACTGTTTAGAGACTAAAAGGAATGCGTATCGTTGCGCGGTATGATCGATAATCTTGAAATTATGCAGACCATTAGTTTGTATGTTCCCGATAATTACCTAAGACAACGTCAGCATAGATTGTTTCACATTCCAATATACAGGACCAACCTGCCAATGGTTATGTCTGTTGGAAGAGCTACTATGTACTATGCTGAATATTACTCTGGATATTGATCTGTTCCATGTCTCTGAGAAGGTTTTCCGAAGCAGGATTCTAATATTTGATACCTTTGATATAAATAAATTTATATACGTTTGATATTTTGTTATTATATGTTATGTATATTTTCTCACTTGTTAATAATATTTACGAATTAAACATATGTTTGTAATGTAAATGTTATATTAAAAATAAATAAATTTAATTGAATTGAAATAAGATGTTACAAAGAAAAATAAACATTTTAATAACACAGTTATTAGAAAAAAATCGAACTAAGACAAATTTAAAAACAATTAAAAACGCGTTTAGGTATGAGGATCAGTGTAAACGTCGCAAACTTAAACTATCCGTGCATATCAAGGCAGCTAACTGAAGAAAGTATACACAGGATTCCCCAATTTAAGGGATCAGGACATAATATGAATAGAAAAAAGCCGTCCCATAACGTACTGTGAATTGATTGCAAATTTCGCCAAGACTCGTAAAACTCGTGAAAAAAGCCATTAATTTTGTGAAAAACATGTTTTTCATATTTCAAGAAATCATTTCAAAAACGTAATATTTATTATTCTAATACAAAGAACGCGACATTTCTATCACTAAAGTACCCGATATTGACATCTTTCCATATTTGTTGTTCTCACTTGTGGAAAAAATCGTAATATATTTTACGTCAAATTAAAAAAAAATCAGATTACACAAACTAAAATGTATTGATTTATGGTGCAAGGGCCTAAAAAACATTTTGAATAATGAATTTCCGGAGTTTTCGAATTATCGGGGTTAATCTACTATAAAATTTTCATTTTGGGACTTGGAAGTTTTAAAAATTTCGAATCATGGCAATTTCGAATTATCAGGGTTCGAATTAACGGGGTTTTACTGTATATTGTTTAAAAACATCTCTTTATACGACTAAAAATCATTTTAAAATTACCAAAACGCTTATAAATTTATTGCATATTTAAAGATTTATAACTCTGTTAATATTTGACATTTATTTCAGTATTCATAATTATTTCAGTAGGGTTTATCCATCAAATTGCTACCTTTAAGGCGGGACAAACAATTTTCAATCTGTCAAAAGCGGCGATATGCATCGATAGATCATGCTACTTCAATACGAGATCGAGACATGAACAAACGTCATATCAGATAAACCTTGCACGAGCGTATTTATTTACATGTCATGCAAGACAGAAAGGTTGCGAGGAAATGAGACAACCATACGGAGTACCGACATATAAAATATGTGGGAACGCAAGTCAAGATCGCGAACTATTATTAGAATTTTAAATGTTTTAAGTCTATAATTTACAAAAGCGTATTTATATTTCTTCAATAATTTATGTATTATAAAAAAATAGTAAACAACAATTTTTCTTTTATCACTGTTTTTTAATTTAAAACTTATGTCGCATAAGCAGATTTAGATATTATTTTGACTTCCGACTGAAATGTCAAAACACATGTGAATTAAACTTAATTCAAATATTTTTTTATCTAAAATAAATAAAAAGTACTCCAACAATATGTATTGAATTAAAAAGAAAATTAAAAACCATTAATCTATATTTTAAAAATTATGTCGTAAATTAATATCTTACTTGACTTTATAAATTACAATGACATCTTCGCGAATATACCGCCGTCTGCAAGGTCACCAAAGTACGCATATGACAGACAATCTGACGCAAGTTCAATGTGATTATATCAAACTAGTTAAAAAAAAAACTCATTATCTGCGACGAATAGATTGCTTTCGAATATATAACTTTTTATTATTTTGAACTAATGTCAAATTTGGCATAAAAACACGTTTTAAAGTGTTTTTTTTATAAAAAAAAGTGTATGGACTACAGAGAAACGTCCGCCTCTCCCGCACGGCACTCGGCATCTGATTGCATCCGATGCGGCAACTGCGCTATTTCTTGACACATTTCACACTTTAGAATTTTTATTTTAAAATAATAATTAACGTACTTTTAATAAAAAATGTAGCTTTTTAATAGTGAATGAAGACTCTAAGTGCGAATATAGATACAATATATCGTTTAAAATCATCTTTTTATATGAATAAACAATATTTGAAAAGCATCAAAATCGTAAAAATTTCTGGCATGTTTAAAATATTATTACTTTTATTAATACTGAATATTTCTTAATATCCTACGTACGGATTCTAGATAATTAAGCAAACTTTATATGTATAAAAAAAACATAGTATGCTTACATACAAATTTTCAACGAACGAATCTTCGCCCGGGAACATTAAAAACGTTTTTTTTGCCGCGGCCTGTGGATTAATGCTTATATTTTTCTTAATTATTGTAAACAATATTCAGTTTATTACTTTTATATAAGAACAAAGGTTCTATCTAAGTTAACGCCCTAAAAAAATTGCAATCTATCATATAAATTCTGATATAAATGAATAATAAAAACCCACATTTTCGTAAAAAAACGCCGAAATATGCATTCGCAGTGAATGTACCGCCTTAAGGCTAAGACATCCATTGTCCAAATGTCAAATATCGATGTGTGGTGTCATTGGATCGTGCTTCTACGTATAGTTTTCTGGGATATTCTGCCGTGTATATGTGACCTCTCTGGCCAACGTTTCGGATCCCATTGCAGGGTTCATCATCAGGGCTGATGTGATGAGTGTGTGTGGAAGTGTAGGTTAAGTATTGCCTTGCAATACCGTACCGAAGTCAGGGTGTCTCCAAGTTTGTGTTATGTTAAGTACTAGATTTCAGTACCGTGTCGAAAGCAGGGTGTGTGTCTTGATGTAGTGTGTTGTGTATCTACTAACGGATGTCCGGACTATGCGGATCCTCGATTTGATTTCTCCTGCAGTGCTGGATTCCACGATGTTTTTAACTTAAGACCGTCATCCCTATTAATGTTTACCGGGTGCTTGTATATTTCAATTGATTCTTTGACCAGGCGCGTGTGGTGACTTTTGGGCTTTCCTAGGATTTTCGACTCAAATGAAAAATGGTGGCCCGTATCTAGAAAGTGCACTAGGATAAACATTGCACTATTGCGTATATTTACATATCCGTTGCAAGATAGGAAGGTTGAGACAAGGAAAAGAAAAAGAGACAGCCATACGGAGTGCCGATGCTAAAATTTACAGAAATACCCGAGAGCAGCTTGTGCCCAGCGGAATAGCCATATTAGTCAAAATGTTTACTTATTTTAACTTTTGACAAATGTTCGTATATTATTTGAGTCAAATTATTATTTTCCGTAAAGAATTTAAGAAACATATTAATAATTCTGTACTTCTTTTTAAATCATAATGCATATCGTAATATGACGATCACAAAATAATTACAGCAACGCGCATGTGCGGTACACGGAGCCATATCTGGCATTTGACTAAAATCCCGAATTGTATACGGAAACGCCCGAGGCCTCCCGAGTTGGCTGCCATGTGTGCCAAAATGTTTATTATTTCAACATTCGACAAATGCTTGTATTTTATTTGAGTCGAATTATTATTTTCTGTATAGAATTTAAAAAACATATAATAATGCAATCCTTTTCAAATCATAATGCGTACCGTAATATTAAATGAAAAATAATTACGTGTTAGATGCTAACGGGCCTGTGCACGGCACGTACAGTCTTTTTCTTGACTCATATAGAATCTCGAATTGTCAAGGCAGGAATCTACCACAACAATGAAAAATGTCCTATAGCTTCACTGTTTCACATTTGGACTGCTGAGAGCAGATTTCTACAGTTCCATTGTGTGTTGCAGGTGACCAGAGCACATGCGTGGTGTGCATGTGCGAGTGGGAGGCGAGGCAGCTGCTACGCGTGCTGCCCTGCTCCCACGAATTCCACGCCAAATGTGTGGACAAGTGGCTTCGGGTGAGTAACATTCTTATCTGAAGACAGCCGTGTGAAGTCAGATGTTTGCAGTTCGGATGCAAGAGATTGTATATTTATTAACGAATAAACATTCACATTGCAGACAAACCGAACGTGCCCCATATGCCGTGGGAATGCATCGGAATTCTTATCAGCCGGCGACTAGTGGGCGGGGGGCGCGGGCCGGGTAGCCCCGCGCCTCGCGCTCGCGCCTGCCCTGCGCTGCTTCGTGCTGCGCGGAGACCCCTACTGTCTACGCTTCGTGCCTGCTATCAGCATGTGAAGAGATACGTCCCGACTAGCCGTGCTCCGAGTCCCCTCACCTTTGCTGCAGCAGCTGTTTAAATAAGCCCAATAAATCAAACGAAGTAAATTTCAAGTGTTACATCGATAAAATAAATTGCAGCGCCTTCAGGGCTATTCCTGCATCCTATATATTGAATGTTGCATGCCATCTCATTACCTTGGAAGGATCGTCAATATAAAAGTGATGGGACCTGTACCCAGAGTGGAATAAGGGACGGTATGCTCTGCAGACACCTCGCACCCTCTAATATTAGTGTCGTGTATCGGTAGGGAGCTGTAGTAGGTAGGAGGGTGAGCGGTGCGTCAGGTATTTTTATACTCAGCAGCCGCAACCCTTTGGGTAAGATAGGTCTCGGTTAGTTTGTTAGTGTGTTCGATGTGTCGGTTTTATTGTATGCTACACGCTCAATTGTAACGCATAAGTGAAGTAGGTTAAATGTTGATCGCATTGAAGAAAACCTTTTCTACGATAGTGATGTGTAATTCCGTTCCTGCCAGTGACAACTCCTCGAGTGAGTCCTGTCTCGAATCATATAGCAGGCGTCTGCGCCGTGTCTTTTCAAACTGTGATATTATTTTCATTTTAAATATTTTGTAATTCTAAATGATTACCGAGTCGAAAGTCGATTGTTCAGAAAAGGGATTCTTCAAGGAGATTCAGATGCTTGTATGTATGTTTTTACTTTAGATTTTGTAGGAATCATTTAGGGTGTGAAGTGTCTGCGGTGCGGGTGCCGCTTGTGTTGTGTTATCTAAAGACTATTTTATGATTTAATGAACTTTGAAAAATTATCACGGACTTTCTGAGCAAACTGGGAGTCGTTGTGTGAAATAAATTGAACAAAATGAAATTCAGGAAACAAACTTTAGTGCGTCGTGACCGACTAACATTTAGAATATTTTTAATATTTCATATTATATAAAAAGTATGTTTCTTTGCTTTGGAGAATTATTAGGCACTCGTGTGAGCAGGCGGCGTGGTGGCTTTTATGAATGTGCGTGTGAGTGTCCTCGTCATTTGCTGCGCCCGAACACTGTAACGGGGGCCGCGGCACCCTCCAATGTTGTCTCGTATAACCGGTTGGCTTTCGCATTCGCATGCTTAACTGGAGGACATTTTGATCCAATTACGTCTCTTATACGACGGACCAGAAATAAATGTTACTTTGATTTATTAGAAAATCTTGTTGCAATAACATTTCATCTCACCACTAGAATGCGGGAGCTCGCAACATTATTAAGGTCCGTTCCTCTCATTCGGTTTGAAAATATGTTGCTAAACAACAAGGCGTGAATCTTTCTTTTTAAACTATTATTATTGGCTTTGAACAAGATTAAGGTTGCAATATCCTCAATGGATCTGGTCTTGATTTAAATTGGCTGGGATAGAATGTTCTTGAATTCAAAATGTCCTCTTTCTAAGCCTGTGTTGTGAATTTTTGATTGACCATAGCTTTAAATTTACACTGTAAGTAGTGGTATCTTTGGTCATGGATAGGAGTGCGCGACAGTGGCTTGCTGTACAAACTCGCCATCATCCATCTGTCAAGTGAGCTTGTTGAGGAGACCGGCACGAATTTACAACAAAATGATATCCTTCGCACACATCGAAACGTGGATGTGAGTGTGGTATATCAGTAAATCTCTGTGTCTGTCATCCGAGACTCACCACCACCTTTGTTCAATAAGTCCATTTGGCAATTTGTAATTTTGACTCTGGAAATAGTGGGCTGACATCATAATGTCGCCCTCAAACCTGCTTAAAAATAAAAGTGTTTTAATGTATCTATGACCAAAGAAATTTTTGTAGTACTTTGTGTATTTCTATATTGATTTTTTTATAAATTTCATATATATTATATTATACGAGTAAGAAAATTATGTACATTTTTTTAATCTTGAATTTAGAGCGGTGGATTGTTTGTTTGTCTTTTAAATTCGATTCTCCGGCTCCGCCACATATCGTCATCGGGCATTCGCACCGAGAGAGTTGATATTTTTTCTAACGTTGATTTTTTATTATCACTTGTGTAACTTTAACAGTTGTTTAACTATTTTTAAACTAACAAAATATAAATTGCTTTTACAAATGCCCACAAAAAAATGAGAAACAATTAGTTTTTTCTTTTTAATTAAGGCTATCTTGTTTTTGTTATTTGACGCAGTGTGCAATAGTTATAAATGTTTGCAAGCAAGAGTACAAGACTCGAGTGGGAAGAAGAGGTACATTTGCACCCATGCGGTTATCTGTAGGGACATCACAGTTTATTCTCTACTTTGCCTCTTCTACATGTGTGCACATTCCTTCACTTCCGAGAATCCAAAAAATTTAATTATTTTATCGCGGCCACCTCCGCCATCTCATACTTTCCTACTACCTCTGGTCGGCCCCATTCAAGGCAATTTATTTAAGCATTTAGACTGCTTCCATCCGTCCTATCTCATTTCTAAGCTTCACTAGCGTAGTGGGCATGCGGTTCCACGACTCGTTTACCTGGACACCGTAATCTTGTTGCTTTCTACGTTGCTCTTCCCATATATCCTCTTTAGTTTGCGTTCTTGCAGGCTCAAAAATATAAATATGTTTTTAGAATTTTTGTTTAAAAATTGACTTGAACACTGATCATCTACATATAGCCAAATCAATGCGAACAGATGCAAGTCAACTCGGGAAATAAATAATAATATATTTGATCATTTCCAATCCTCATGCATTCTAACGATCTCAACCAAATAATGCTTATTCCTATCAGTCAATAAATATTATAGATCTTACTCATTCAAACATTGAAAAATGTAAAAAAAATGTTAAAATAGTTTAGGGGTTTGTTTACACAATTCCTAAAACATGATATTCTCTCTTCAGGTGAAAGCACATCCTCGACATCAGGAGTCATCATGAAAATCTCAATTGTATATTATGAAGCAAACAGCCTTTTAATATCTCCCGACATATCGCACCGTCAATTCAGAAGTGCTGCAGGTGTATCAGTTGAAGAATTTTAATACAACATGTAGTAATGGTATTTTAACCGGTGACACTCTAACCGTTTTTTGAGAATTGTATCTGCATCGATGATTAGCAACTAATTTTTCGCAATTTGACAGGCAACTATTGGCACTAGATAACAGTTACCAATCATCGGTACAATCAGATACGAATCCCAAATAACTGTACCAAAAACAACCGGTTAAAATAACAATTTGACCATCACTAATAACATGTAATGCTGATGTGGAGAATAATTGATTCCGCAGTACAACATGCTTCCACAATACATAGAATGTAGCAGAGATGGTCCACAATTCGGTAGGTATGTAGATTCCTGCTTAAATTATTAATCGAAAATGTTCCAACATCAATAGTTATGGAGATAAGCAATTTCAAAGTGTAAAATTTTTCCCAATATTTCTGACATATAGTATATATTCTGTAAAACGTTTAACTGTCATGAAAGTAACATATATTAATTATAAATTTGTTTGCTTTAATACAAGTCAAATAAAGTGATTAGAACTTTACAGAAAGATTCTAGTTAAATTTTTTTTTAAATAACTTTGATATCGCTTAGAATATTTTTGACATGTAATTTAGGCAGGAATCTACCTTTTAAATGTTGCGGACTAGCTCTGTTATTTTTGTATTCAGGACGGTAGCAGTACGGCCGTACCATATATTTAATAAATACTTAACGGCTTGTAAATAGAAGAAAACAGTACTAAGTATTCATCTAAATACCAATTAAGGGACTGCCAGGCGCGGTCAAACTATTAACCATTTAATTTGCCAGAACGCCTAGTTTCAGTAGACATCACATAGATCCAACATGTTTTGTCAATGCAGCCGTTTTTGGTCTGGCTCTGAATGCACAGAAGATTATCATTACAAGCGATTTACACATAGATTTCTCACTTTATGCAGTGCCATATTTTGATTTACTTGTAATATCACTGATCGGAGTGATGTTAACAAATGTTGTTTTTTTTCAAATTAAGACACAACATATTAAGTCAATAATGTATTCCACTTCATTATTTACAATTTATGCCAATATTCTGCAAGTTTTTCAGTGCCTCTGCGATAAAGATCATCTGAACTTGACTCAAAGAATTTGTCGTTCGAACAGAAGGAACCGTCCAAAGTCATTTGTCTGATTGACTTTCATTTTGGAGGCGTGTAATTAAATAAAATAATAAATAAATGTAACATAAAAGCAAACGCAATATATTGTAGAGTAGAAAATTTTCTTTCGAATGAAGAGCCTTTGCCAATTTGTTTTACTTTTGATGAGCATTTTCAAATTAAAAAAAAAAAACAGACCACTTATGGCAACACTTAACGTATACACCAGTATAATGCGTATACCGGTAGTAAGTTTTATAATAATAAAAAAATAATCATATTTTCCGCCTTACTCTTATAATTGCAAGATTTTTAGCGTGGCGGTTGTTACCTTAACACACAAAAATAGCTGGGACTTATTTATTTATGCCTGTGTAATTATATACTCAATTAATTTACGACATCCATTTTTAGATGATTTTACCTTTAAAAAGTAGTCGTAAATCTATATGGTTTAATTAGTGTGACATGTTTAGTGGGGGGAGCGTGGCGGGGGAGGGTATGAGGGATTTATGAACACTAGTCAAAATCCAAGACTGGAAGCGGAATTTGCATTTTGTGTTTCTATATCTACTTACACTGCGGTGCAATATCACTTTTCGTCTCCCGACTCATTTTAAGACAAAATTGGTTCATGAATGAGCAGATTTCTATCATCACTCAAGACAGTCTGCGATCTGGAGTTTTGGCTCAAAATATGAGTATTTGATGAATATTTTATTGAATAAGCACTAATATTATTTTTAAAGTTGTTATAAATCAGTTTGTTTCACACACATCTATTAATTTCTTCATCCAAGAAGTTTAAATATCATATTAAAACCAATATTTTCATCATAGCGATAGAAATATTGACATTTGACAGATCTATACAAGTCAGATTTTGCATACTTATTCTTTAGGACCCGGCTGGTAACATAGGCGACATTTCTCCCCTCCCCTGATGTCTTTTCCATGCAAATCTGTGCCGTTGACCGATCTGATTCAAATTTTGCATACTTGCTCTTTAGGACCCGGCGGGTAACATAGCTGACATTTTCCCCTACACCCCGCTCCCTCCCTCTGATATATATATTATAACAAATCTACTCCGCTCTTCCGATTTGGTCCGAATTTTGCATACTTATTCCTTAGGCTCGGCAGGGTAACAAAGATGACTTTTCCTCCCTCCCCCTCCCCTGGTATATTTCCCTTGCAAATCTGTACCGTTTGACAGATCTGATCCAAATTTGGTATACTTATTCTTCAAGACCCGGCCGGGTAACACAGGCATTTCCACTTTCCCTCTTTACTCCTTCCCCATATATATTTTCAATACAAATCCCTAGCGTTCTACCGAATTTCGCATGTATATTTTTTAGGACCTGGCGGTTAACATAGGCCACGTTTCTCCATCCCAGCCTAGATTAAATTGAAACATTGTTTTTTTTAGAGGCTTTGCAAAACAATGGAACCTTTGTTTCCCCCCACGAACTTATTTTTAACTTAATTCTTAACCCATGCAATGTCGGGTACAAACAGCTATTGTCTTGGTGGTGGGGTAACGATCACGACTACAACAATCTTGTTTTTTTTTTAAATAGGACGGTTTATCAAGTAAATTAACAGGTCTTTATATTCATACAAGTATTCATTCAGTATCTGCAGATTATAACATGCACATTTAGCAGATAGACAAACTTCTTAAACAAATCTATTAAAATTACACTTCAAAATTGTTTTCAGTTGCTTATAAATAATGTCTCAATGGAAGACTGTACAAGTTGCTAGGTGTTTTGGCACATGGGTAACAAACAAGAGAATTTGAATCTGTTACACAGGGACTTCTATCATTTTGTGTATAAGATATGCAATAATAATTCGTGATAAATATCATCAGTAGGACAAATGTTCAATAATAATCATATTGAGGGTAGAAAGCCAAAAGGGCGTTAGTGATTATTTCGAACTTTACAGGAGGACAAAATAAAGTTCTGTCAATCTGATTTTGTCAATGTTTCTTTTATTATTAAACGATTTCTGTATTTGTTAATCCAAAACAAAAATAAAAGAAACTATTATACTAACAAAATCAGGTTGACAGAATTTTCATTTGTTCTCCTGTAAAGTTAGAAATAATCACTAATGCCCTTCTGGCTCTCTACCTCGATATGATTTTCACTGTTAAATGGAATAGGTTGTTTAAGGCATATTTTATTTTGGTATAATTGTTTTAAATCCACAAGTTATTGCTTTAAATATTCAGCTTCTTTATTAATTTCGTGCTTTAGATTCCCTTTGATTGAAGTTTGTCAGTAGGGTTAGCCACTGCACATTGTGTAGACAAAAATTCAATTTGTGCCAAAATTTTAACCAGAACTTGCCTCAGCATACGTCTTAGAATGCCGCCAGTATAAATTGACGTACGAGGGAGGGCGTCCCTGTCGTGAAACTGAAGTTGCCCGAGTGTAAATTTATTACACAATACATAATACACAGAGTAGCCGGTACATTGACAAACATATTTTATGATATTATAATAGAAATTTGGTTGGGCAACACTAAAGAAACAAACCAGTAATGGCGGCCGCTCTGTCTAGAGTCCTGTCAGACGATAATATTGGTTCATTATTTGCTTTTTCAGCTTCGCAAAACTTTAAAACTACATTGGCAATTGTCCTTGCACCACCTGCATAATGTTTTGGACATAATTCAGTGTATATTGGAAATCAAGATGTCACAGCTCGCGTGCAAATACGAGATTGAACTGAATGACAGGGCGAGGGGTTGCGGGCTGGGCGGGTTTTAGTTCCAAAGTCGCCGCATGCCAATTTTCATTGGGCAAGCTATCGTATATGTTCCATTAATGAAATATGTTCTTCTTAAATCAATAATGGCAAATGTGAGTTGTCTATTTCATATTATGAAAATTATATTTCTAAATAAATGGCATATTCTCATGTTGCACCAGGATCTTCAATGTATTCCGGTGAGGAGTACCTGAATCACTCCCAAATTATTAACATATAATATTTTTAAAGGGAAAAATGGATTTGTTTATTTATATTACATTTTTAAAATAGTTTTTCTAGGTGCTTCCTGCAGTGGTAATTTTCTATTAAAATTTATAATTTCCCCGCCAAAGCCCTGTTTGCTCGTTTAAACAACTAAACTGTACAAATTATTCCACTGCTTTGCTTATTAAAAAGTTTTACCTTTTTTAAGGGATAGCATTTGGTTTTGTTTTTGAATATGTCAGATGTGGATCTGATATCATAATTAATTATTAACCTTTTTAATTCTAAAATAGGTAATTATTTTACTTTTAAATTCAGCCACAATAATGTTTGTGTTGTTGAAAATGTCAATATTAAATCAATACGACTGCAATAAAAACATACAAGCTCTAAGGGGCACTGATTAATACAAAATTATCGCCCTGCACCTTAAGGAAACAGCTAACAACTATAAAATATATTTTAACTTGTGACACTATTGATTTGGGAGTGCGATATGTACGGAATGAAAAATTTATTCCTTTTCTGGTAAACAATGCAGTAAAAATGGCTTAACGAGGAAAACGTCTCCATTTGTTGCCTTCGCTCGGTTAAGGACGCTCTGTTCAAGGAACGAGCTTTTGGGAAATTGTGCACTGTGATTTGAGTTTTTTACACTGATTTTTTTGTAGTATTACTTTATCAATAATTTTGTTTTACATTTACCTAAGTATATATATATATATATATATATGTAATATTATTGTGTATATTGCGATTATGTTGTGTTTAACCTGTTTGAGATCCCCTAGGGACGGTTTGTGTAATATTTTCTTAAATAATGTACCTCCGAAAGCAATACATAAGACTTGTGTAAACCGTTAAGGTTTTATTTTTTTATTTAAATAAATTCTCTTGTCCAGAGTTAGAATTGGACAGTTTGTCGCACATAGCTTTTACCATTGTCAAATGTTGTAATGATAAGGCACTCGCAATGTATCAACTCTTGTTCATGTTAGGTAATGTCCATTTTGTCCAAAACAATTTTACTGGTGCAGCATTTCTATATCTGTCAAATGGAAACATTTTATAAAAACTGTAACAAGATCACGAAATTGTATGTGTGTTAACCACAGTTTTTCTATTTCTTGGATTCTGCAACCTGCCCAAGTCATTCTGATTGTCATTATTCATTTTGTTTCAGTTTATTCTTTTATGTTTTTAACAAAATCATTTTAGCGTACGACAAAAATTCTAAACTTATCTTATCAGTCAGATTTAGTGATTTAAATGTAAAATGGTTTTCAAATCTTATCCTCATAATATAGTTTTAAGTTTACTTTCTTTTATGTTCGTTATGGCTGTTCAGACACAGTTAGGATTTCCTTGATTTTGTTATAACTAAACTATTTGTTTTACCATGGATAGCTGCCGATAGTCAAAATGTAATCGAACTGGAATCTTTAAAAGTTAATTTGAAGAAAGTGTTACCACATTCCACAATGTAAAGTTTTTGAAGCTCGCTTTTATATGACCATAGCAACATTTTATTGCTGTTTGGCACTTTAAGGGTTTTTACTTTTAAAAATAATGAGTTTGATTTTTTTTTATACGTTTCAATATCCGCGATGCCTTTTTATGAAAGATTCCTCATCAGAAAATGCACATACGCGGGACATCACTAAAAATGAGTGAATAAACTGAGCCTTGGATGAAATTCATCTGTATCAAAGTGTTCCTTGAGAATAAAATTGTAAACGCTTAATGAATTTTGTGAATGGACATTATTTTGGGCTAAAACTGCAATGTAGACAATCGATGATTTTTTTATTTGAAATTCGTGTGTTCTCAAATGATTTATTTTGTATCAAAATTTGGAAAAGGTTGCGATGCTCACATTAACGTTTTGCGCAAGGCCTGAACTGTAAAATCGAGACATCCATTTGGGAAAAGTGTCAACACGCATTGCAAATCTTCCCATTTCAATTCCAAACGCTGTACAGAAAATATATATTTTAGCACCGTTCGCCTTATTAGTGAGGAATATTAATCTTTAACCAAAATGCGCAAATCTTCCGCAATATAGCTTCGATGGTCAAAGTCTTGATATGGCTGTTCCTCTAAATGAGTGTCAGAGCAGCTTGTGTTTGAAATGAAATAACAATTCACATAGAAATGCTCCATATTTTTATACGTAATAGAAAAATATCCAAGCATCTGCATGAAAATGTCTGCTGTCGTATCGTGTAATTACGTGTCAAATATACGCTTGAAAAGAAAAATAATTGTAAATGAAATGAGCAAGATGATTCATATGGGAATACGGCAGACTGTTGGATTAATTGCTTTAGTGATCTAACACCTCTTTTATCATTCAAGTAACGTACACACGCTTGGCAAGTTTTTGTATTATGTAAAAAGATAGGTAATTCCAGTAGGTGTTTGTCTGAGACACGGAAAATGAACAGGCTCAGCCCAGAGAGGTTCTTTTGAACCCCACTGACAGAATTCTGGGCTACGTGAGAATAACTGTCATTTTGACATTTGTTTACTCGAGCGTGCCTTATCATTTTCGGCCAAAATAAGTCTCCAGAGTCCCAGCCGAACACATATAGATCGGGATCTCTCCTCGCTCTCGCCATCGTTCATCGTATAGAGGTCTCGCCGATGTGTCGTCCCCGGTGAATATTTTTGTGTATATTGGCAAGATATATTTGCATAGAGACAGATTTGTGATGTCTAAGAAATGATATATATATTTGAATGTCCATTTAATATAGATGAAATATAATGGATTGTCTCTACTAAATTGTAATTAACACTTAATAAATACAGCTTTTTAAAGTATACTGTCTATTAATCTCAGTTCTCACATCCCAATCCATGCTGATTTTACTGCCCCCCTTAGAGCACATAAATGTCTAATTAATGACAATCTAAATAAACCATTTGTCAACTGGTCCATAATAAAATTGCTTTTTATCACAATTACAAAAAAATTAAATGCATACAAGAAATCAAGCAACAAAATTCATCTTTCATCATTCGCGATCCAAAGGTCGCGGGTTTGAATCTCACTCCAGACTAGCAAGTTAGTCCTATTTTCATAGCACAAGCGTTTAGCTTAGTTTGAAAATAGTAAGAATATTGATGTGACACGTATTCCGTGTTCGCATCTCTATTAAAAAAAAAAAAAAAAAAAATTCTGTGATGGTGCAGGACATATGGTCCCTGTACTGTAGGCGCAAAAAAATAGATATTTTCAAAAAAAATTTTTGTACGGTTGTTTAATGTTTTGATTCACTACATAATACCAACGTTTTACACTATATTTTAAGTAACTATACCAAAAATTTCAAATAAAATTATTAATACTGGACCACGATAGAATCTCGATTCTTGACCCATTTTGCAAGTAGTGCCTTGCGGTGTCCATCAGGGCTTCTTAGTGGTTTATCTAAATTTAATGAAACAAAAATAAATTAGTAGTTTAATAGTTTATCTTGTGCTTAATTGAAGCTTTTTTTTTTTTTTTTTCAAATTTAGCAAAATGGCGGTCTTTGAAAGCTTAATTATGAATCAAAATGTTATGAAAATCACTCATTTATTATTTATAAAAAAAAAAGTTTCAGTCACAAAAAAAAATCCTTCGATTAAGCACAAGTTTTTAATGCCTAAAATATGATGTTTAAATTTCATTTAAATCTATCGAGTAGTTTTTAAAATATCGTGGACACCGCTTTTGAAAACTTTATTTTGAGAAAAACGTGTTTAAAGTTTCATGCATAAATAATTAATACATATACAATTTAAAAAATTACTTACAGAGTCGTCTGTTTCTGGTACATACAATACATCTTCTGCCGATGTGTAAGCCTCCAAGATGTCGATTTTTTTTATCTACGTCTCGAGTGACCTGGTTTGCACGTTGGTCAGCAATCTTTATGCGCTCTATATCGAGTTTTTCAGCATACCGGTGTGCATTAGGTCCATAATTTAATCCTATGCATTGGCAATCATTAATATTCCTTGCATACCTTCATGACGTCTCATTATAAATTTTTGAAAATGATTATAATACACGCACAACTACCTATCGACTGTTGGGTTTCACTGCCACTGAAGTACTAACACTAAATCAAATCTCAGCTAGCCTAAAGGGTCTTATGTCTAAAAGTAGAAGTATAAAAGAATTTTCATACATTATTCCTTGAATTAATCACGTAAAAACCGCGTTCCGTAGCAGTCGCCCCGTTTGTCAGTGATGAATGATAGTTCAACATTTTCTAAAAAATAAGCCAGAAATATTGAAAAAAAAAATACTAACTTTTTAATACTGCATAACTCCATAACTAGTCC
This sequence comes from Agrypnia vestita, assembly GCA_016648135.1. Taxonomy (NCBI): domain Eukaryota; kingdom Metazoa; phylum Arthropoda; class Insecta; order Trichoptera; family Phryganeidae; genus Agrypnia; species Agrypnia vestita. The sequence goes on from JADDOH010001231.1 coordinate 24,323, forward strand.
TGCGAGATTATTAATGTTTTCCAAATAACCATGTTTATGTAGTCTGTGAATTTTTTAATATTCCAAAAAAAAAAGGTGTTTGGCCTTGCCATTTGATTAGAAATAAAACAAAGCAATTGTTAAATAATTATAAATTTATTAATAATACATTTGTGAATTTTTATGAGATGTGTACAGTGGACATAGGTGAAAAGCTACAAACACAATACATATGAGTATGTATTACAGTAAATTCCTGCGCTCAGACGCAGCAACAAGTCAAAACCACTTAATCCGAAGGTAGCTTGTCTATAGGGCAGATCGGAGCATCCTGCCAACATGGCTTAACTCCTTAATATTTCAATCAACAGAGTGGCGCATTCATGATGTTTAATTTTTAAACATTTTCACTGAATTACATCCATTCGCGACAATTGGCTAGCCTGGAAAATATTTAAAGTTTATTTAAAGTTCAACCAAGGCAGCGCAAAGGGAAGTCTATTTCTTATACAGGACTAAAACCAGTCTTGATTAATGAGCCTGGGGCCGCGTCGCATATATGCGACAGGCACAAAATAAATTATTTATCGACGGCTGCGTATCGAATTTGAAAAACGTAATTTTTTCCCAATAGAGAAATCCTGTTGTGACCTGTCGTTCCATTTTCAACTCAAAAACATCACAGATTATATTTTAAATCAACAATCAAAACAGAAGTTTTTCTGCCGTCAAAATCGTATAGAATTGTTATAGATGGCGCCCCGATCACGTGTTGTGCAATCGAAATTCAAATATTCCATCGTCAAGGTCACGCGCAATGTGCGCGGGAAATACGATTTATTTTTTTCGATTTTCGATTTATTTGTACACGTATATACAAATATATACGATATGTTTTGCGATATTTGTCAGTTTTTGTTGGTTTATGATTCAATTGAATACTAATAGTGATTTATTAACAAAAATACACGCAATTTTGTTGCGTTTATTTGAAATATGTGTGTGTGTAAAAGTGTATCATATTTATGTGTTATGAGTGCGATGTCCCGTCGTGTGCCGTGCCGTGCAACAAAATATATCACACAGAAGAAGATTATTATTATTAATAGTAGTGTTGTCTCTAATAAACAAATAAAAAATTATTATTATTTTTCAGAAAATGTTGCGCTGGCAACATTATGGAAATTCAAAAAAAGATTATTTTTTTTACTTAAATGATAAAAAAATCATTGCATTTCGACACTTACGATAAAATAATATGAATGTGTGTGTTTTTTTTTAATATACGCATGTTTTCATGGTTTTTTCGTAAAAAGAAAAATCACAAAAAATTCAGAAAATTTCCGGCCCTCAACAAGTTAAAGAAAAATTATGTTAGAACACGCTTTGCTAATTTTTTGAAATGTTGAAATGTCGCTGATCACTTTCATTCCAGGCTAGCCAATTATTTAATTATCCATACTGACATAAAATCGGATGCATTCAGAATGAATTTTTGATCAATCATACATCTTCTATCACAGAATATTTACTTGTAATGGTAGAAAATAATGCCATCAAGTAAAATACAAAAATAAACAGTGTTAATTGAAGCTAAGTGAGAACAATTTAATGTCGTTTCATTTTACAAAAAAATAAAGCACAATATTTATTCAATAACAAAGCGTGGAAAGTTCCCGGGTTTTGTAGAATTGGAGCGAAATATCAAGTAATGATTTTTAAACTCAATATAAAGCAATGTCATCCCCTTATTCACTGGGCTTAAGATACACAGCTTTCCGTCAGTGTTTGAAGCATGCCCAGTTTAAAAGTTTAAAACCACAAGCAGATGTCAAACATAGCTGTGTAGAAGTAAGTTACAAAGGAAAACTGAGAAGAAAACCAATATGAGTTGATATATTATCTCCAGTTATGTTGGCCATGCTATAAACATGGCCCATTCCACTTGCAGTGAGCGTTTCCACAGAGGAGTTTGACCTTGATAAATTCAGGAAGAAAAATTAAAATATGACCAAACCCGGTGTAAAATACTTGGTACAGGTGATCATTATGTATTTTGCAGAGATTAGCCATTAGGCGATAAGAACCGAGATTTCATCGGGTTAGGTTAGGCCATCGGACGGCCCATCCCGCGCCCAGGCATCTGTGGGGCACCAGCACCTTCAGCCTTAGCGTTTTTGACTGTCTCGTCTACCGAAAGGATCTGAAAATAGAAATATACAGATAGATTTCAAGGAAAATTTAATGCAGATAAAATATTTTCAGTTTGGAGAAGAAGCCCATCACAACACATAGGCTAGGCCTAAAATAGTTGAAAAAAATGTCAATCTATTCGACCTATTCTGAAAAAATATTGTTATTTTGGCGATTTTTACCCCAACGCTCGAAATAAACAGGACATATTGACATGACGGTGCCACTATTCACAACTATTTATAAGACATATGTGAGGCGTCTCCTCGAATATGCCTCTCAGATCTGGAATCCATATTTTGCTATAGATATACCTAGTTTTACTGGAAAACCTTCAGAGACGAGCCACAAAATTGCCCTTGGGTCTTAAAAACCTGGAATATGCGGAAAGGCTGAGTCTTGAAACTGCCCACTCTTCAGGAGCGGCGAGCAAGAGGTGACCTCGTCGAGACATTCAAGATTCTATCGGGCTGCTACAATATTCCTAATATGACAGATATGTTTGCATTAAACGCTAATGTGGGCCTTCGAGGACATCACCTGAAGTTGAACAAGTAGGTAAAAGCTGATATTTTTTCAAACAAGTGGAGTTGTTTCAAGTAAA